>JAWLRI010000274.1:1771068-1811697 GCA_034781795.1 Crypturellus tataupa
CCCAGAATTTCAAAGTGGACATTGGGATTTCCCCCATTTTCTGCAAATTCGAGTTCTCCAGTCAAGCCATTCACTCCACCCTAGTGTGGAAAAAAAGAGAAGAGATTGAATATACAGAAGTAGTCAATATATTTTTTTTTATTATTATTATTTTAACCAAAGAATTTACATAGGTAGAATATGTACATAGGTACCAGAATTAGGAGAGTTTCCAAGAGATTGCATTTGCCTAGAAATTCAGAATCCAAAACTGTCTTTGTATTGCTTAAGTATTCCACCAATTAATCCAGTTCAACACTGCTGAACAGATATCAAACAAGCAACTACTACGTTCCATGGTTTTTCATTAGTTCGTTAGATTAATCTGTAATCAGCAGAAAAGATGAGAGAGTTGCCTAGCTGAATAGAGAGATCTGTACATTTCCCTTCACAAGTTTTCTAGTCCTAAGATTTCACAAGATTTTTGTTAATTGTAGGTGGAGGTGGTGAAAATTGCAAAGAGGAAAGAGTGAATATTCACTGTTGAGCATGGGAGTTGAAAAGGCTACATATGCCACAGCAACGGACTGAGTACGCTCCAGGGCTAATTCAACCTGACGCACAATTCAGCTTTGTACACAGTCTGGGATGCCTTGGAACTGTAAAAATCAACAAAGCCGAGTGAAATGCTTACAGTTAAAACCTTAAGCGTTAGAAAAATCACTCCGTTCCCAGATTCAGAAAAAAATGAATCACTTCATTCAAAAAAAAAAAAAAAAAAGAAAAACATTTTAGGCATGCATATTTCTGTCTCTGCAGTAAAACTGTTATTAAAACCACAATATGGTATTAATGCATAGCTGTGCTTTAAAAAAGATGAGACTGCTGCGGTTCTGATTGCTCTTTCAGCTGAAGTTTGATTATTTGAATCAAAAACCTTCAAGATAACTTCTTGTCACTTGGAGTGCCTAGCTAAGCACAAGATTCTTGCTGAATCATGATTTAAAAAGCTCTAGTCTCACATTCTGCATAGCGAGAAAAGCTGTGCAAGGACCCAAACGCTGCACTGCCAGTGCCCATTAGCGTGAAAAAGTGCTAGCCTTTTATAAAACATTAATATGTTTATAATAAAAATACAGAAATTGCTCAGAGATAGACCTTAAAAACCGATAAGGGGCTAGTACTGTCAAGGAAACATTTTCAAAATAAATATTTTATGATACGCTATTTTCAACTTGAAACAAGAAAATTATTATACGTCTATTTTTAACCTCTTACGTTATCTTTACTTTTCAGCTGAGGCACCAGAGTAGGAAAGAAAGGGCTAACCTGCTGCTTAAAGGCCCATCTACAGGGTCCTTTGCAGAAAGACCCTGGGTCACTGCAGCCTCCGTACGAGGCAGCCAGCCCATTTCAACGCGTGTAGCCCAGAGCTGGAATTCCTTACTAGTCTGAGCACAAATCCGTAAAAATGACAATTTCCAGACTTTTGCATTGCAGCTGGGTCAATTCAGAGGGTAGAGTGAGCTTGTGTCTACCTGGAAGTCACACAAATGTGTTCTCAGCCCAAGGACCGGGTTTCAGGAATACAAACCAGTTTCCTGGTAACTTAAGGTTCGCTTCGTCCTATTCACGGACCAGAAATAAAACCGTGCTGCACACACCTTATGCTGTTATTAAGCAGCCTCGTGGTGAGGCAGTGTTTCTGATAACCTTTCACACAACCATTTTTCAAAACTTGATCTAAAAACTGTCACGGTCCAGTAGTTCTAGGAATTGAAGCAAAACCTTGGGCGAAGATGTTTTAAATCAGGGGCTTTTATTTGGAAAATTAAAGTGGCTTCTTTTTCCAACTTTGGAGTAGTCTGAATAATTGGAGGGGCATGAATACTCATTTTTCTCTAAAAAGTGAACGATTCTTCATATAGCAAATTCGACAAGTTAATGTTTTTTTTTTCCCAATGCTTGTCCTCGTCTGAACAAATGTCATCAATACGATTACTCAAAGAAATATTTAACATCAGTTATGTCTGAAGGAATAAATTACGCTTTCCAAGAAAATAAAAAACAAATTATTTCATAGACACAACACCTAAGATCTTATAAAGGCCATTAGGCTTCACTACTGTATTTTAAAATGCAAAATCTACAGCAAAACCTTTACCTTGACTTGCACAAGGCTGCTGTGGTTGCGCCAAGACAGGCGCTAAGTCCGTGAGCTGTTTTCTTCCTATCTCAAAACTAGCAGTCGCCAAAACAGATGCTTTTCTTACTCCCGTATTGTGGTAACTTTGAAGATTTCTCGTGCAAGTCTGTCTTTGATTACAGCTCCCTCTCCTAGACTGTGCTCAGCCTACCAGCCCAGATAACCTATGTGTGAGCTCTTGCTGCCCTGTGCAGCGTTTCCCATGGCACATTTTACTGCTCACAACTCTAAGAAGAGTTTTGGGACAGCGCTCCTCTTTTTCTGCACAGGCTTTGCACTACGTGGATTCCTCTAAAACATTTATTTGATTTATTGCATAGTGGAAAGAGACCATGGAGGAAACGGCCATCCGTGACAGTTACGGATCCAGCAACTTCCTGATGAAATTTCTCAGAGTTATCTCACCCTTAATTAAGATAATGGGCGAGAGGCAGAAATATTTCATTCAGTTCGGCTTCCTTAAAGAAACAATACTATTTAGGAGGAAAGGAGGACAGATTTATCATCTCCTCGCTAAAATTCCTCCAAGACTGAGCCACGAGCACACCATTTCCTGACACGTTTAAAATTGAGGAGCGAAATGTCGGTCGTTAAGACAAAAATGTTTTACTTAGGTCTCTGATCACTGCTCTGGGCTTCGCCGAGCTGTTATAGAGCTTAGCAATATAGCTGGAGTCTACTCCGGTCTTGTCCGGACTCGCAATGCACTAGCAAGACAAACTACAGTTTATAAACACTCGGGCACCGCTAATTCCGCAAACGAGTCCCTCAACTAAGCAGTATTTACCCAGCAGTCAGGCGCTCACATGGGAACATCAGCTTGCCAAGCATCAAGTATGAAATATTTCACTGCTTCTCACTGCTCCTTTTCAAAATGTCCCTTTTTTTTTGCAAAATACAGTGGTGCTGATACACGAGCTATTTTGCAATTAAGGAAAAATTGGTGGCTATAAGCATAAAAATCCTGCAAGCATGGACTATGAGCATTTGGTGTTCTCCGACAATGTTTGCTGTATCAAATTTGTTTGGTTTACAACTCAAAATAGCATTTTCAACTGCCAGCGAGGAAATCTATTATCTGAAAAACAATCTGATATCTGTTTCATACATCATCGCTGAACATCACTGACAGAAACTCTGAGATCAGACCTAGTTGACAATTCTGCCCATGATTCATGGAACAGCATAAGGTGCAGCTCATTTTCCACACAGAAATAGGCTCTAGACTGCTGATAGCCCTAAAATTTGCTGTTTGTCAATGAGGCAAACAAATGAGACTGACTGGGAAGAGATCTGGTGGCATGAAAGAAGATACACGCACAAATTTGATGTCATTTTTACTGAGTTGATTCTCCATATAATCACATTTATTTTCGGGCTATTCAGGATGATTAATTTTTCTAACAGTAGATTGTTTTCCAGTAACGGTTATTTTCTGTCACTGCGAAGCAGAAATAAGCAACTGCACACGGGTGTTTGGGGATAGCTCTGTTACTTCAAGAACAGGTAACAAGCCTGGTTGGAGCTGCATGTCAGGAATCTCCCTGTCATTTGATCCGAGTTAACCACAACTTTGCAAGTTTGGTTTGCTTCTGCCTTCTTGAACGCTTTTGTATTTCTGGGTTGGCCAGTTTTACTTCAAATTTCAGGCTAAAGCATTGCCAAATTATCTTCAACACTGTACAGCTCTTCTATGAGTGGCCACAGGACCAATTTGCTTTATTAATCATACGATTTTAGAAGGTGGGAAGTGGAAAAAGGACCAGGACCCATGCCCAGGACCATGTGGCCAAAATGCAATAAACTCCATGGCTGAGATGCAAGACAGCAAAAGAGCGATAAGGAGCAGCTTAAAGGATGTTTTGAGGAGGACAGGATCAGCCTCACTTCCACAAATCTCCCATAAATGTTTATGATGAAAAATATTCAGCAGTCCCTTTCACGGGGGACCTAAATTTAGAGATGTTGCCAGGGCAGATGGAGTTTGCTCAAAACTCTGACCTTGGAAAGTAAACTCAAATTCTAATGGGGAAGTAGTTATTCTGACTTGGGAGCTCCATTTGGATTTGGGTAAGTAGGAATAGCCTTTAGTTTGCTAATGAAAATGTGCGCAATAGCATTTACAAAAAGTAAGTTGATAAGAAAGCCCTGGCATCAGCCTTGCTTTAAAAGTAGCCCAAAATACACAGGAGTGGAAAATGTGCATCGAAAGTTGCTCTGCTAGTCAAAGCACAACATAAATGAAATTTGCAGAAAGCTGTAACGGGCCCCAAAATAAGAATTGCATCCCAGATTACCCTTGCAGGTTCACAGCTTCCAACTATTAGAACTGAATCTGGGGACGGTGTTTGGAGAAAGTTTTCAATTGCTCTGCTGGAGCTAATGCGGTTTGGTGCCAGAACTGGAGGGGAAAAAAATGAGGCGCCTTCCAGAGCCACTCAAGTCCTTATTACTTGCCTGCATCATTTCTAGTGTAGTTAAAGGCCTAATGCAGGAGAGCAACTTCTTGAGGTATATTTTAAATTATTTTTATGTCCTTTTAATGAAACCCTTAAATAAAGCACTTCAAAAAGGGGAAAAAAAACCTCACAAAATACTACCATGTCTTTTATTTACAGTGTATACACTGGCAGCACTTTAAATGTAAATCTACTTTAGCAGAAAGTACATTAAGACAAATGAGAAGGCGCTTTTATGAGAGACATCAATAACAGAGAGACCAAATGGGCTGAATGGAATAATTCATGAAGAAATGGTAAACTATCAAGCTACGTAAGTTTGGACTAAATACTGACCTGGAAGGCTGCGATAATTGTGGCAGCTGTCAATATCATGACAGAAGGGGAATAACTAGCAAAAATATCATTAAAAGTGGAAGAAGAATTAAAAACGACTTGGGCACAAGCATGATTAGGGTATGAAATAATATTCACAGGCAAGTGGCGAGTGATTCATCTAGCAAGCTCAGTGTTAGACAAGAGACTCCTATAGGGAACAGTTTTGCAATGGCCAGATATAGATGAGATTCCCCTGACACAGCTCTCATTTCTATGATCCCCATACAAACGTTGATAACACTGCAGCAACACATTTGACGATATCAACTGGATATAATTGTCCAATTTTTTGTTCGTTGTTGTTAATAATATCCTACTCAGTGAACATGATTTATTTGTTACATAAAATGCTTCAGGAAAAAAAGAAATTCTCTGCTTTACCCCTTCACCTGTGATACTCTTCCAGTATGGTATTATTGTACTTGTTGATAATAAACAGACTCAATTAATTAACTTCAAATATGCTCCTTGTGATATGGAAAAGAAATAAAAAACTTTCACGAGCGTTTTCATTCTGAAGACTTCAAACTGTTGCTTTGACGTGGCCAGGACTGGCAAGAATAGCCCAGATCTCAAGAGGAAAGGCCATCTTAATGCAATTAACTTGGAAATTGCACATGAGGAAACAGAAGGGACAGGTACCTACCTTCTTGATGGTGTCCAGCATGGAGCGTCCTCCCTGCCACGGCTTGGAGTTCTTCCTGATGCAGGTCAGGCTGGCCATGCTGTGCCACTTCCTGTCCTCCAGCTTCTTGTGGAAGGCATTTGCCAACAGCAGCACCGTGTCATATATGTACAGGTTGGAGATCTGCAAGGAGGTTAACACGAGGAGATTAGCGTGTTACGTGTGGTGCCCTGCCAGCAGCCAGAATCCATCAGCTTTTTTTGCCTCGCCAATAATCTGTTGATGGCTTATTTGGGAGTCAAAAAATCGCTGCTTTACTAGTAACTAGTTACTACACAGTCGATGGGTAAATGCAAACTACACACGTGAAGTACAGACAGTCCAGTCACTCGCACAGTTCCACTGCCAGGATTAAAAGCCCAGCTCATCTACTTAAGCAGACTTCCTTTAAATACGAAAAGCTGCAAGGAACTTGCAATTTTTTCAGACATTCATACACCATCACATTCCTGCTGCATGTCTCTGCTTCATGTGGGCACGCGGAGATGCAAACGGTGTCAGGAAGTTCCAGTTTAGCATCAGCAAAAGGAGGGTTCAACTCAGGAAAACAAATAAAAAACCTGTCAGCCCATTCCACTTAGTCTGCTACCTTTTCTATATATGTATTTTTAAATGCATCCAGTGCAGAGATGCGAAAGATGCAGTTCAATATAAAATAACACAGTGCATCATCATAAACGCTTCCAAAAAATAATTTTAAAAGAACAGCCTTTTTTCACCCATGTCCCAAAATGCCAGAAACATTTGAGTTGCTAGCAGAACTGCAAATAGAATCACAGGTGCTTGGAAAGCAAAATGACACTCATAAATGCGAGGGACCTTTGGGAATGTTATTTTTAGACAACCTGTGGGTCATTTGGAGCCCCGGGGCTTGCAGTTATCAAGGCAAACTCATTTTCCTCAGCTCTGCTGTGAAGGGGGCTGTGAGGATTGCTAGCCCCTGAAAACAAATGAGCTAGCAGCAATTTGCTAATTGAGGCAGGCTTGCTGCCTTTTCTTTCTTCTCCATCAGTCACAGACTTGCCAAAGACCCAGATTTGAGGAATATGTTAAACGCTCTACACGAGGGCTCCTCTGTGCAGATGGTCTACTCAAAACCTTAAAAGAAGGATGTCTATAATAAGAAATCATGCCAGCTTTAGGGAGAATGCCCTTATTCTGCCTCGTGAAAATACCCAAAGACTGGGAAAGTCCTGCAGGATTTGGGAGCAGGGAGAGGCCAGGAAGCACAGCAATTCTGAGTATTTCCCCAGGAAACCCACACATCACCTTCCAAAACAGAAGAGCATCTCTTCCTGCTCAGTTCCTCCTTATAATACAGGCACGTACCGTATATTTTGATTTTCTTATGTAAATTCCATCTTTCCTGCTGGCTTTGACTATGTCACCTGCAATCTGCTCCGCACGAGCCTCCTGGAAAGCTCTTGTGACAGGCTTCTTCCCTCACAGCATCCAGGAGGGAGTTCATGTGTCTCGCCACAGCTTCCTCAGGCATTTCTCCTCCTACATTTTACGGAAGCAGATCCCGTGGTCTGCCCCTCTCCTCCCCATAAACTCCCGGGATTCCCTAGTGCCATTACAGCTCTGCGCTGCTGATCCTTGTGTGTCTTTTTCTTTGCACGACAACGATCCTTCACTCCCTTTGTTCCTGGAAGATGGATTTTTGTTGTTACTCAAGCTTTCCCACCAAGTCCAGGGGTTCTCACTACTTTCATTTGCAAAGTTGGTTGTATAACACAGGACCCAACTTATTTCACTTACTTCCTACAAGGGCATGGACCAGGAGTGGCTGTGAATGACAGGATCAGAGGTATGGATTGAGCGCCAGTGTTCAGATTCATGCACCACCTGAAAAACCAGTTGGTTGATTTATCTGCATATTCCCTACAGCTACCAAGACTTCCAAGAATTTGGATACCACAGTATTTTCCCAGAGAAGCCTTCACCAAGGGGACATTTGGTTCAGGGAGAAAGAAGTAATTATTACAGTTCCTGGACACCCGAGGACAGTTTATATAACCAAAATAAAAGGAAGAAGCCCGTAGAGCGCACCGACAATAAGGGCACTAATGAGGCTAAACTGGTACATGAAGGGCTACAGATGCCAAGTCATCATTTCCCAGCAAAACGACATTGCTCTCAAGGTAGCTTCCGTAACCTAACGGCACGGGAACAGCAAGCTGTTGTCACAGTTCATGAGGAAGGATGCACCTGCTAATCTAAGAGTAATAGAGCTGGGCCTTCATCAAGTATTAATCGTGCTCAGGAGGACAGAGTTCAGCAATTACTAAGCGTTGTTATTCCTTTCCTAATAGTTCAGGTTAGCACTAACAGCAATCCATCACTGATAATACAATGATAAAGACACTACAATTAATTTCTGGTTTTGAAACTCACCCTTCCCTTTCACTGCCAGGCTCCTGCGTCATTAATAATCATCCCAGTGCGCAGTAGGGCTGCATTTTAAAGTTACTTTGCAGTTTTGCTTGTTTCCCCTGTAAATTTACCAAGATATTTCATGCCTTGCTTGGTATTAGCTGCTAATACTCTATTTATTCCCAGTATTTCTAACTAATCGCTGGACCCTTGCATTAACAAGCAATATATATTTGAACAATGCCAGGTAGTTGCAAACTTAACCAAAGTAAACTTAAATGAAGTTGACTTTTTTAAGAAACCTGAAGCAAGATATTAGTAAATAGATTAAGTATGGGTGATTAATATAGATTAGTTATGCCTCTTCTCTGTACAGCCTGACTAGTTTTTAGCTTAGTTTTAGGTGAGTTTTTAGTCTAAAGTATAACAGCAGTAAAAACTTCTAGCAATGCAACTTCTAACTTCTTTTGCCTTTTCAGAAGGACCTCTGAAGAGATGGAGTGCATTTTGATAAGGTCAGTCCTATAGACACAATGAAGGACTGTCACTAAAATCCTTTCTAGTTTTGTAATTAAGATGCTTAAAATTGAATTTAATTCAAAAATTAAAATATTAATTACTCACATAGCCTTTAGGTGGAGTAATTCAGAAAAAAAAATCAAAAAAATCCACTCAATTTCCAGAGAATATTTCTGATTAATCACACTTTGATATCATATAAAAATATTAAAAAAATAAGGTTTTCAATTTATAAACCGTTTCCGCTTTCCCCTTGGAACAGAAGTTAATTTATAATATTGTTGGGAGGAACAAAGAAATAGGGAACAAGCCCCATAGCTGCTCTAAGGTCTACGCATCACACGAAGACACAGGGGAAGCTGCATCTGGCTTTTTCATTAGGCAGCCCCGTCTCACTGTGCTGCTAACCAAGTGCCGTTTTCTTGAGGAAAGGGAGCGCGCAGCAGCTTAGCTGTGCAGAGCAGTTAAACCCATCAAACCTCCATCGTTGCACTGAAAATTTATGGAAGCGTCCAACAGGAAGATTACCGCTATCCGAGCAGTGGTTTGAACAAAACACTTAGGTTAAGACACACAGTCCGCCTAATGTGCGCAGCGGAATTGGCTAATTTGCAGCAAACAAGTTCTCCTACAAAATGGTTTCTTGTTTTTTTTTTTTTCCTCCCCAGAGTGAGTTCACTCTGGCTGGAGTGAAAATAAATTAAAACGCGATGCCTCCCATTAATACAGAGCTCGTTCTCCACGCTGCTCCAGTTCGCAGCTCTGCTCACGAGGTCTCCGGTGGCCGCCCATAATCACCCCCTCCGTCCTGACGCGCTGCCCATGGCCGAGCAGGGCTCCCGGGGCCCGCGCTGCCCCGGCCGTGCGCCGCAGCATAAACATTGCCCGTTCCTGAGCAGGCCCCGGGGAAGCGCTGACCCCGCGCAGCCCCGCTGAGCTTAACTGCGCCGGCTCACGGCGTCGCAGCTCAGCAGCCGGGGCCGAGGGATTCTCAGGCCGCCAAATGTTGCCTGCTGCTCCATGAGCATTAGGAAGGCAGCGGTTCTTGCAGCTAACTGGAAACACGACAGGTCCAGCCACGCCGCTCTTGCTCATCCTTCCCCTTATTCATTTTCATCAAGGACTCTCCTTCACGTCTTCCTGTTTTTCTCCCACTGCTTTTTCTCACTTCTTTCTTTAGGCTCGTGGTTTTCCCGAAAACTGCTGGCTTTGCTGCTCTGACAGGGACCACTGCCAATACAGGCTCCTTTCTGCAAGTCCATATGTGACCATGCCAAAGAACCAGTGTAAAAATCAGCATTTTTATCTAATTTTGCATTACTGATTTGCTGTAACTTTGCCATGATGCAGCCTAATCAGACACTAAGAGAGAGAGGTCTAGCTCTTGAAAAAAATATATGTAAATTTGGTAGGACAGTGGTCAAGATCTGTTTCCGATTTCATACAGTAGTAGGGCTAGTAAGGTTTTCTCTCCACAGTTTCTATCCACAAGAGATCAGAAACGTGGAGATAGCACAGAAATAGAAGTTGCTGCTCTCTTTGAAAGCCTGTATGTACTTGCGTGTGCATCTCACTGGCAACCTGCAATGTGTTGGTGGTTGTAAGCCGCTGTCATGAGGTCAGTGAAATTCGTAACTATCATCTCTAAGAATAAGGCACCTCTGCAACATGGGCACAAATCTACATCTTCAGACATCGAGTTTGAAAGGAGCAACACGGGTGTCCCCAGGATGGCTTTCCCGCTGCCAGCATATGTGCGCCTTGGAGAAGCCCAGCGTGCAGGTCATGAGACATCTGCTTTGGGCAGAGGAAGTTCTTCATGACGAGATAACAACAATAAGGACAGCAGAACATCTACCCAACTATTTGGACCTCACGTGTTTTATTTCCAGCCTTTCCTCACTCGCTGTGCAATGGGTCAACCCTTCCCATCCATCAGAGTTGCTCCTGTCCCCTTGCCCAAGTATTTTCCCAGTCCCGTGGTGAATCCTTTAACTATGTGTCAGAGAGGACACAAAAACAAACACAAGACCACACCGTGCCCGTGGGGACAACCCCGCAGGTCATGGAGAGGGGCAGGCACAGGCGGGAATAGTCAGGCATGGCAGCTACCTCCATGCTCTGGGAGAAGGGGTCCTTGGGATCGCACAGCGAGGAGGAGATGCGGTGGTTGCCGCGGAAGCAGCGCTGGCTGATGTTCTGGGGCACGGGAAACGTCTGCCGGATGATGGTCAGCCTCCCGATGGACCTCCTCACCAGCTCCTGCACATCCGCGTCGCTGATCTCCTGAGAGGAGAAGGCAGAGAACACACACAGAGGTTAAAACGTTACCATGGGGCTCGCTACCACAGAATTACAAACGGAAGATCAACCTAGAGGGCCAGAGACATGCGAGTGCTACACAGCTCTGGCATGGAGCACTTAGGGGAACTTGAGCAAGCTCGTTAAGATGAGCATCCTACCACGCGTATAAACGTGTGTTATGCCGGCTCTGCCCAAGTGCTGAAGAATCCTTGTAGGCCCAGGTGGGCTCAGCTGCTCTGCTTGGACTTCTCTCCCTCTCCTTTTACCTTAAATATTTTTACTTAAAAGTCTGTCTCAGCATCGTTGGCCGACAATGCATCCATCAGTAGGAAGTTGTCCCACGATGTGATTAGTTAGGGGCTGCCAAGGCCCAGATAATTATCCAGGCCTTAAGTGCTCATTTCCTGGAAGCAGAGTCTCTAGACCCTGTAGTGGTGCCCAAAGTAACGAGCACCATTTAGCAAAAGGGCCAAGAAAACCACGTGAGCACATTCGGGATGGGGGCCTGCTTGCTACAGCAACCCCAGAATTAAACCCAACCTTCTGCTCCGCCGGGTACCTAGGAAATCTTGCAGCTGAACACTCAGCTCTGCGGACAAACGCTCTCAAGAATAAAATAACATATTCATATGTAAAGCATTAAGCTTAAAAGATTAGTTTTTATGGCAGGTTAAAGAGATCAGAAAAGCAGTTCCTTATGTATCGGAAATACCAGCAGCTTGACAGGCAACAGGGGCTTTACACTATTGAAAGACGTGGCCCTCAAATTTGAAGGGAAGGAGCATGGGCTTAGGAGCATCGTCGCATAAAAACTGCAAAGCCAGAGAAAAAGACTACAGAACCGCTCAATTTCTACAACTAGAAGATATTTTCTATCATACTGAACTGTTTGTTCGAAAGCTGCCTTAATCAGATTAGAGGAATATTCTTGATGCCCCCAAACATGCCAAATGAATAATTTTGTAGCTATTTTCCCCCAAAGGAGAGGCTCTTGACAAGCTCCATTAGCAACTTGCACATAAATACTCCTGCATTCAACCAATGCTTATTGAATATTTCTGATTCTCATTTGTGTATTTTTAGCTTCTCTTTTTTTTTTGTAAAGATGTAGTACATCTTTACACTGCTGTGCCTGTGGCTAAAAGTCATGACTTTTTTGCTTCTAGCTGTCTGATCTCTACTCGTAACCATGAACTTAGGAGACACACATAAGGAGCAAGAGCTCTTGAGCTCAAACGGTAAAATTTCTCATAAAAAGATCATGAGGCTTTTTGAAAACATAGATTTTTGAACGGCAAGACAACTAACCCAGCAATTTTGGCTTTTGTGGAGCTTTAGCTAATATTCTTTAAACTAACCATTTTGAAGTAACCGGTTTGGACATACTGCAGCTCATGTAGTTCCTTTAAAGTTCTCAAGATAAATGCTCCAACTTGTGAATTTTAACTTCAACTCTCTTGGCTACAGTAAAGCCTTTTATTCTTCTTCATACAAAGCCAGAGTTTTCAAATTCATCTGTTATTAATGTTCTTTATGAAATATAGATTTTTCTGCAAACAAAAATAACACACGGCATCAGCTGTGTCCAGCGCAATATCTTGCATTTCTGGTCGATTAATCCGTAATGTACCATAGATAATGGTTTCTCTCAGCTTAAGATTCTGTCTTTGCATTTAACCTGTATCGTTTCACTAGCTGTAGCGTAAAACAGAAACTGCTGTTTTAGTAAAACACATTTTTTTAATACTTTCAATATCATCAGAAAGGAGAGGGCAAGAGTCTTTTGTTGATTTTTTCAAATACACCTGTCTGAAGGGTGTTTACAAAAAGTTCATATGTTTTTCATTACACATTGTGCCCAAGCTGTAACAGACAGATTGGTTTTGATAATGTCAGAAAAGATACCTACATGACCATACTATATTGCTAAATACCATTTTAGAAAAGAACTTCCCTTTTGGCTGCTCATTTATCTTTCCTCTCTCAAAATCTTTTTTTCCCTTGTATTCAGCACTTTTTTTGTGTGAATTTTAATTAGAAAGTCCTCATTTTCACCTTTAGGTTACCACCACCTATTTTTATACATCATCTGGAAAGTAATAATAGAATCCAAACACCAAAGAGATTTCCCTGCGGCCCTAGATTTCAACAGATTAATGACAACTATTATTCTAGATGTTAAGACTTGCACTGATTATGCCACAAACTCAGCTTTCAAGCTAACTACAAATCAATACGAGGCAAACACAAACTCAGCTTTAGCAATTTGCTATATATTGCTTTGTCGCGCTTTAATACTTGGCACTGGGAAGAGCCTTTTATATCATGACTCTCCAGTATCATCTCTCATTCTTGAATTTTGGATCTGACTTAAGAAAACTATATAAAGCAACTATTGTATGAGAGAAAACAATTTGCATTTGCACTTCAAAGGAGGATTCAGAGTAATGATGTAAGGGTGGCAGATGATCTGTTATACAAGAACCAAATGTCAAAAAAAAAAATGACTAAGTGGGCCACATTGAACAGGTATCTGGCACCTGTATGCATTTAGCGTTTTTTTTTTTTATTAGAATTTAATTAGAAGTTCAACGTGCAGTTCCAAACCTTCCTTTAGTTGATCTAGGGTGAGAATAAAGGTTTGCTGTCCTATTTCACACAGCACAAAGATAAAATTAGATGTCCATTTCACCCCAGCAGCCAAGTAAAGAGGGAAAGGAGAGTGATTCTAAATGAATAACTGCTTGGAGATGAATTGGAAAGGGGAACTGCAGAAGATCAGCTCTACACACCAGGCACCGACTCCAGCAGGAAGCCAGACAACGTACTGGAGCGCTAACACACGTTGTCATTCAGCCCAACCTGCTTATTTTAAGGTTGTTTTTCCTTCCCATTGCTCTCCTTAAAGGAGTTTTTGCATTGCAGGCCTTGGCAATTAGAAGCCTTCTGCAGGCTTTCGCCCTGCTCTTATTCACGGGCAGTTTGAGCTCCCCTGTTCTTGCGCCACCCTTGTCCTCCAGCCCTGGACAACGACGTGTTTATTCGCACACCAGACGCGGTCGCGTGCGGACAGCACAGCCCCTCTCAGCTTCTGCCTTTAGAGGCCAACCAAGCCCAACTTCTCAGTCTCTTCTCACACAAATCTTATTTGCATTTACTGTGAACCTGTTTCAATTTTTTCCTAACACGGTTGGTTACACTTGAGCATATTACGGCAGATGAAACCCACCCGGTCCTTTGTACAGCACCATTAATATTTTCATTTCATGTATGGAAGCTTTAGGTGTCGGGAAGCATTTTTAGCTGTCCTTGAGCGAACGGCGGCAACAGAAAACTGGGGACAGCCTTGGGCATGAAAAGATGACCCTGAATGTTTTAGAAAAGCTAAACGCTCAAGTCAGACAAGGATTTAATATAAAAAAGCACATTTCTCTCACTGAAAAAGAAAGAAAACTGATGAAAAGCATATGAGCGTCCCTTCCACAGTTCCGCTAAATAAAATGTGAGCTTGATGCACACTTATGATTTAAGAGTCAGAAAGAAGCGTAATCTCACTGTCCTGGGCCGCTGGAGACGGCACTTATTGACGTGCAGAGGAAGGTAGCAAGCAGAGGCGGGGAGGCCGAGGGACAGAGTGAGAAATCCATTCTCACATTTCGCGCAGGCCCATTTGATCATCGCTGAATTCAAGTCTGACTCTTGCAAATTTTAAATAAGGAATTAAGCCATCTGCTTAGAGGCCCCGAAGAAATAGGAGCATCCATTTGCAGAGTGCTTAAATGCGAAGATCAGGCAGAAGAGATTTGTAGTATTTGCAAAGGACTAACAAGATACGTATTATGCTTTAGCAAATTTTACTTTATAGGAAAATACCCCCCGCTTCTTCCCGTACGTGCAATCCTGCAACAAATTTGTGGTATTAACTGAAATGTCAATAACTAGGACAATAAAAGTTAAGTAACTGTTTCCAAGCATTATAGCACTTAAGGCTAGAAATTAAGACAGCAGATGCTAGTCTGCAAACCTAGGCAGATTCACCATCACAGAACTGAAGGTGTTTTTCATTTCATGGTATTATCCACAGTAGAAGTGATGTATGAATTTGGCTAAATGATGGAAAAGGGAAATCAGCCCGACTTTTAATATTTCATTGCAAGGGATTATTTGAATTGTGTAGTCTTTGCAAAGAAAGAAAAAAATCTAACTTCACAGCACTAAATCCTCAAATTAGAAGGTCAGAGAAGCACTGTTACTTATTTAAAACAGTTACTTATTTGATAGCTTAATTTTGCTAAAACGAGCACCCCAATCGCATGTGCCCAGGTTCACTGCAGGAGAATTGTGCAAGAAATTATAGAAAAATGGGCAGAGCTCTCGGATCATTTCACAGTTGTCTCAGGTATGATGACCATCAGGAATTGATGGAAAACCATATGAAATGCCCTGGCTGAGGATGTGAGGACAGCTATTATAACACTGCACCGTAAGGGGCCTGCAAATCCCTCTAGTTCCAAATCTTGCACTGCCAAAGTGGAGTCTTTGTCATCTTATCACTGAACAGGTAAAACGTTGCAATGAATAAATCATATCATGAAACATTCATCATTCCGGAATATTTACATTCCTGCTGTAATTTGAACACAGTGACAGGAACCAAAGGAAAAATAGGACACAACATGAGTCCATCTATATCATTACCTAAAAAAAAATAAAAAAAAAAAATAAAAAAAAATTGCCTAATCTGATTTTTATTTGGTATTCTTAGCTTTGTAAAAATGGACAGAGCTGGCAGTAAATTACCTAAGAGCAACTTAAGGAACTTATGGGTTTAGTTCCAGCAGCAGATTAAGCCGAGGTAGCTGAGGAGGTTACTTCCCTGGCATCAAACAAGCTGCTGTTCTCGGGAGCTGCCAGCGGGAATGACCCAATGGGCTACAGAGAAGATTTTAATGACTCTGGTTCACATCATAGCTTGGGAAAATGAGCTTCATCTCAGCTTCCACCAATTGCATACAAAATGGGTATAAAATGCAGGGGGGTGATGCTGGTGCCTCAGCGAATGCTGCAAGAGCTGTCCCAGCCGTGAGGCAGCAGCTCAAGGAAGAGGCTTGGAGCAGGGAAGGCAGCGCAGAGCGGTAGCTGCTTCAGCCGCCCCGGTTTAACTGCTACTACCCGCAATCCACATTGCTCAGAAGGCAAAACTCGTTCCACGGAGACACTAATCTCTGAAACCAAAGATTCTCCAGTCCGCAGAAAATGCTCAGAGTGCAACCTCTGGTTTTACTTGGCTTTTTTGGGGGGAAAGGTTACACAGCTAAGACCAAGTAACCTCTTTGGAGCTTTCCAGTTCACCAAACTGAAAAACTTTTAGCAAGATCTTTCGCTTAAGTAGCAAACCTACAGCTGGTCTCCATGTAGGAACTGGGTCTGAGCTAGTCATATTGAGCTTAATTGTTGACTAGTTTTAACCAAATTAATAATTAATTTTGACCCCAAATTACTTACACAGCACTTATCAAGATTCACTTTTCCCCAGAGAAAATTGCCTAAAGATAGGTCAGAAATTCACTGGGTTTGAGAGAGTAGACCAAGCGTCATCTCACTGCAAGAAGGTTACGAAAATATACACATGAAAAAAACCTACTTTGGATCCACTTTCTTCACTGTAACTTACTGTACAAATGGAGATCTAGTAACTAAGCAGGCAGAGATGTACAGAAAAACTACAGATTAGGTATGGAATGTGTAAGCAATTTCTCCAAGATATCCTTTATCCTGGGAATAAAGAGAAGACGACCTACATTAGGGGACAGTTACCTCTCCAGGGAGTTCCAGCCATTCTAGACCTATTCCTCTTTCATAAACCAAAGGAAAAACCTCAACACAGCCAAGATCTGCATGGTTCAATGTTTTATATGCAAAGCCACTTCCCTTATTGACTTGTCATATTTTGGCTGACAAGCTCTCATGGAACCTATTTCACATTTTAAAAATGGGCTCTCAATTCAACTTTCTTCCAGTCTTCCCTTCATGAACATTCGTATGTGACCTTACCCTGAACTCTATCAAAAAGCCTCCCACAGATATCAGTGGGTTCGGATGACAACTATGATTGACTTCTAAGGGGGATTTTTACAGAGAAGAGAAAGATGCTTAAAAAACAAATAAACAAGCAAACAACCAAATGGAACAAAAGCGGTTCACTCAGGAAGTTTTTTAAATCTCTTAAAACAGCCAAGTCAGAAGTGAAGGCTAAAGATACCCAGCAGGGAAGTATTTTTCATTTATTCATACCAGGACGTCTGTTTAAAATAGGCAAGAAAAAGCAACAAAGACCCCAAACTTGTCATTCTGGTCGTACGAAGGAACATCCCCCGCTCCCAGCATGCCTCAACTTTGTTGCAGCTACCGCTTCCTCTTGGCAAAATCAAGATGAGCACAAAAATTGTCAGAAAGCCTGAGAACAGGATTCATGGTTCACAACGTTTGCTTGACAGTTACCTCATTTATAATGATCCAGTGACAGTCAAAAGCCACCAAATTCGTCTCCACGACCTGAAAGAGAAAACAAAACAGCTATCAGTCCGCTTGCTTATGAAAGTAAAATAAATAAATAAAAAAATTAAATGGATGCTCTGCAAGTGACACAAACAGGAAGCACATGCTCTGCGAGACCTCTGCTATTCAGCTGAGGATACAGAGCCTTTGGCTAAGCACGGAGTGCGGGAGTGTTTGGGTTATTGTTTGACTTGCTAATTAAACTTGGAAAATCCATTTCACCACTGGCATTGCAGAAGAGATGATGTTTCAGTTGACCGAGGAGAAAATGAAATCATGTTTGCCTTAATACTGCCTGGTGAGATGGAGCAGCAGGGAGGGAGGCAGAAAAGAAGCATCAAGGAACTCCTGTCAGATCCCTGCAGCTGAGGCCTCTCCAGTCTTCACTTGCCCTGTGATTTGAAGGGAAAAAAAAAATATACGTGTATAAGCGCATGAGCGGGGAGCAAAAGTTCTCCTGAGCAAGAGGGATGTTGCTGGGATGATGACCGATAGCCCGTCCTCACTCCTCTCGTATGGACCTTCTTGCAAAGAGGAAAGAGGAAAGGAGCGCAAGCGGTTGAGTTGTGTTAGCAGCAAGGGAAGCTGCTGAGAGGCAGAAGCAAACTACAGGAACGCCTGGACGCCTTGGCAGTTCTTTTTACCGATTAAACCCAACTAGCATTGACCATTAAAGTTTTAAACTCCAGTTAATTCTTTGGTTTACACCATCACCATCCTTACCCCGGCGCACAATTCAAAACCAGCAGCTACTTTGAGCTGTGCTGAATCCCAGAGGAACAGAAGACAAGGTCTGGGACGAGGCCTCACAGGGTTACAGCACTCAAGAACATCTTGCTCGTCTTGCTTGCTGCCCAGCAGCCCCGCGTGGCCTTTAACAGTGACCGGCACCAGCAGCGCTCGCGCCGCAGGGAGGGCCACGTCCCAAGGAGAACCATTTCACTAGCTACAAGTCTTAAGAGCAGGAAAAGACCCCATACTGACAAGCTTCATTTTTAATCAGAGACATTGGAAGTGGGGTCAGTGCTTGCCGACTATAATGAGAGGCAAGAGTGGAAATTCTAAGCCGAAGACATAAAAAAGTAAAAATGTAAAAGCAGCACGATAGGAACTAAATTTTTCCTAGAAATTCTCACAGCGCTAGTAACAAATGAGGGGAAATGAAAGCTGTAGCTACTAATCTGCTCCTGGAAAATTTCAATATCACTAGCAGTAGGATTTAGGGTGTTCACATATTCTGAATTTACACTCATTGCATTGTCGCTTTTGTGACGACAGAATAATATTTTGTCGTGTGGCTTTGCCATTTTCCGACATTCTCCCCAGAAGGCCCTACACAGACCACAGGGTGGCGGAAAAGGCGCCCAGGAGTCCGTGGGGAGCATGGCCGACCATGTCCCACTAGGACTTGCCACGTCCCCAATCTACCTCAGGAGGTCCATGAGCCCAAACTTCAAACTGCAAAATGAAAATTCCCATTTTTCTGTTCATTTGTTATTAGCAGGGTGAAATTATTAGGGGTGGATCACTACCATCTGCCATGGAGGTCTGGCTCATCTGACTGTAAAGCACTTGTTCTTCCATGAAAAATTTTGTTTCGGTTCATTTTGTTTCTTTATAAACATGTGGATCTGCTTACCTACATCTCCCAGATTTCAATTAGACGAGGTCTTTCAATAAAGGAAGGATTTCCAGTATCTCCGTTTTCATTACATACTTGTCTCAAGCCACGTAAGCCAGACTCCAGAGAGGCTTGTTCCATCTAAGCCAAGTCCCACCAGTCAGTCTCATTGGTTCAGACAGATCATGCTGCCCATGATAGATTTATTTGCAACTTCCAAATAATAAGATGAAACTCATCTATTTTTTAGTTCTAGATGAAACTGTTGAGCAGAAAGATCATGTTTTATCCATTCCAGTTTAGGCATTCATGAATCCACTTAATATTAAAGTCATTTTCAAAAAAGATTATGTCAAATTAAGATGAACCTTATAACGTATCCAGAGACACTCAGACTAATATATCCTAAGTTTAGACGGGCTCTGAATGGTCCATGATTTAAGAATTTGCTTTCCCCTTTCAGTCTGCCAAAGTCGACTTCAGGCATCTTCCTTCGCCTTCCCACCCAAACTTTGTTCTACTATTCATAGTGCTTCCTTAAAAAAGATAGATGATGCTGTGAGGAAGTTGTCCTTTTTTTGGATAATGAAATATAGATTAACAGATAAACTAGATTTATAAACCCAGCACTAGGCTGCAGTTTCAGAGCCATCTTTTTGTCCTGGGGCCAGTCAGTCTTACTCAATGGCGTCTCAGCTCTCCTAAAATTCCTCACAAAATATCTTCCCTTTTCAGCAGGATCAGGACTCACCTGCTGAGCTGCAGTCCCTCACCTCCCAATACCTATTGGCAAACCGTTGCCTATGGCATCTACTTAACTATCTTGAAAGGAGAGGAGGGCAAATTCCGACCAAATCTGCACAAACAGCAGATCCCCACCACGGACAACCGGCAAGGGGCAAAAGCATCAACTGAGCACAAAACTCTGCTCAGTTCAGCTAAACTCTAAACTAAAAATACTTGGTCCCTGGGGGACTATTGGGCCACCGTATCACCTAGGTTTACTCTGTCCTTGCTCTTCCTTAGGTTTTGGAGATAAGATGCTGAGAGGACCTATGATCTGACCGCAAACGCCTGCTCCTCTGCTCCCAAATATATTTTACTTGCTTAACTGCGGTGATTCATACTGGCAATAAAAGCAGAACCCTATTAGTTCTCTACCAACTGTTGTGGAGCTCAGACTATCTTTATTTACTGAGAAGGTAAATATTTGAAACTGCTGGCTGCCTTCCTAATGCTCACAACAAAAACAACGGCAATAAATAAAGGATTTTGTGTTGCTGCGGTGGTGGTTCCTCCGTGTTGTGCGCGCCAACGCTCTGCTCCGAGCGCCTCCCGCACTTCACTCTCGCCCAAATAAATCCCTGCCCTGCAAACAGGTCCACCGTGGCCAACAGAGCTGGGACTTCAAAGAACAAGATTTCTGCCATTCAGGATTTTTCATTTGTAGGCAGTTTTGGTTATTTCTTACAGCCCTATCACATCCCTACCTCCATTACTAAGAATCCAAGCCATATGTTAGCAGGCCAGTTGTGAAACAGATTTCATGAAATCATGGAAAAGACTGAAAAAGGAACCTCGCTCCCTACTCAACTCCCACTCAGACTGAATATTCACCCTGGAAAACTGAGAAGCCCTGTGACATTATTTGCATAAATCCCACAGCAGAGGATATGGCCCTTAGATTACTCAGTGCCATGAAAAGCCACCACGCGGATATAGAAGATCATTTTTATGGCTTCTCAACTTTAGGAGCGTTCTCATGTCTAACTGCAGCAGCTTTCCTGACACCCTATTAAAATAAATCAAACATCTCCTTTGCGAGGAAGATGTTGCACCTAGTCAAACATGGTGCTGCTGAACGAGAACGTGGCTGAGGCAGAAAATAATCTTCTCCTAAAGAATTCAGCTGCACACCAAGGGAGACTTGCAGAGAGTGGAAAAAATGCTGTCAAGGAGACAAGTGATGAGCAAGGACAAACCATCTGTCACTGGCAGCAGCTCCAGAACTTCAGGATCCGGGGAAGGGCCCGGCAATTTATCACAACCATTTCTGCTGTTCACTCACGAACCTTCAAGCAGGCTGGAGAATCCAAAGCAAACAAAGCAGCGGCGCTGCCAGCACGCAGGTTTCTCTCACACGTCAAACTAAGCAAGAAAGCAAAATAGCTTCCCCATAGAAGCACTAGGTATTTTAGCAGGAAACTACAACGTTCTCTACATCTGTTTCTCCATATAGACTCGGACAACAAATTGGTGCTGGCCAAAACTACTCTGTATAGACCAGAAGAAAGGAAATACAGAAAAACAAATAAAAATGGTTGCAGATCTTCCAAATTCATCTCTGTATCCACCAAGCACATAGGACGAGTCTTGCAAACGCTTGACAAATCTGTAATCCTGCACACATGGAGAGCATCACACTCAGCCCGGCGGTGCCAGGGCCTCCTGTTTGCAGAGGAAGGAAAGTTTCTGTCTTCACTGCTGCCCCTCCTGTTAACTTGCTGCTCCCGTAGGAGCCGTAGTGCAGACCGTGACTCTCTGCTGGACCACCACCAAGAAAACCACATTTTCCGTTTGATTTTTCACACAAAAGCTGACAGATGGCATTGCATAATCCCTGGTTTTGGAACTGGCTCATTTTGAAATCATTTAGGAAGTGATTTTCTTGCTTAGTTCTTCCAAGAGCTGAGCTGGGACCCAAACATCCCCTATTTGTAGTATGTCCCATTCACGCTGCCTCATAACCTGCAATCTTTTAGCTGGAAAACTGCGCTCCCCAAAACCACAGGACTTCTTGATGACTTTTCATAAACTCTACAGTCCCTACTGCTATTTTATAGGTGAATATTGTGCACAACCACACTCTCGCCCAAGACATACTGATTTGCTGATCACCAAGATGCAGAAAAAGCAGGCAGGCAGGCAGCAGGGACTAAAACCAAAATAAACATAAACACACAAAGGCCATTTCCTAGCTTATCCTTCAATTTAAGGCATGTCATTTGACCCATTTGGGCACTTGGAGCAGTCTCCTGTTCTGTACGTGGCTGTCTAGGTAAGGCTATAAAACACAAAATCTACCAGCTTAAAAATGATTAAAAAGCTACTGTGCAAGTAATACTAGAAGTTAGACAAGCTGAGGACTGACTTACCTGAAGATCAGAAAAGTGAATGTGCAGACCTGTGTCAGGTCAAGCTCAACACTGCAGGCCTCGACTTGTGCATGGAAACTTGTCTCCAAGTTCTTTGTCCCTTTACATACAAACTCCTTTCAAACTCCTTTTTTTTTCTTTCTTTCTTTCTTTTTCTTTTCTTTTGATTTCTAGCTGCTAGTTCATTAGAAGCACCACTATTTTATCAGGCTGTCTGTACCAAGACTTCCTGCTGGTACCACAGCAAGCCCTTTTCTTTGCCTCGGCTCTTAGTCTTTGAGCCTCTCAGTAGGGAAATCAGCTGCTGATTTATAAATCTCATTCTTGCACACCAGAAACTAAAGCTCATAAAAATTCTTTCTTCACTGAAGGCAATATTTTTTGAATCTAATTTTAATCTCTATCCATTCCCACAAATTGAGGGAAAAAAAAAAAAAAAAAAAAGAGACACCAACAATAAGAACACTTATTATTTTATTCTTATGGAGCACAATCCCTTTCTGGGATTCCTTTTCTCAAGTTCACTGCATGCAAAAGAGAATCCTTTAGGTATAAATTGATAGAGAACTTGCTGGACCACTAATCATCTAGTTACCAAGCATTAAAAAGCAGGTTTCTAAAGCACTTGGTGGGAGAGTGTTTTATTTTCCTGCAGAAGACAGTCGAGATGGTTGACGTGGCTTTGTTGCTTGTCTCATGAGAGCACTGATTTATTTGAAAAAGAAAGAAATAGTTCAACTACTTGATCAGTTTTCCCCTTTGCAGATTTATTTCAAAAGATGATACTTTTAAACTATGAGAAATTGGGTTATTGCACTAAATAATTAGTTTTATATTGACTTGGCTTGCCACCCTAATTATATTTAAAACAAGTCAAGCTCCAGGGAAGATTTCATCTCCCTTGTACTAAAATTTTAAGAGATGGGGGCAGTTCAAACAATAAATCTGTCCAATGCCAAAAGTATATAGGGAAACAAGTCAACAGTTAAATGTCCATGAAGGCAACTAAGCCTAGTATTAATATTTCAGAGAATATGACCACAGCATTGTACTGAGAACACAAAATAAAAGCTCATTCTGTCTGGTATAAAGAGCGACTAAAATTCTCAAAAATAATGCTACCTGCACCTGAAGGTAGAAAACTAATATTTACAAACAATAACATCTCACACCTGGAAGCTCCTTTTTCACAGTAACAAAATGATCCAAAACATCACAAATACCGATTCAAGACTGTTGCTACAAAGCCAATTCTATTTCACACTGATAGCCGTTATATCATTAAATACTAGATTCTTATTTGAAGATACACGATCTTGTTCCTCATCTGTATTCAAAACAAGGGATTTTTTTTTTTTTCCAAGCCAAAACCCACCTGTGCAAATCTGGGAGCTGAGCAGAAAGCCTGAGTATCTGGGTTGAACACAGGCTTTAAATCAAACTGGTTGTCAGCACCTTCCAAGGTGAAGCATCAGCCACAAAAACTCTATATCTCCAACGGAGTCTCCAAACACTCTCCCCCCTGCTCGGATCGGGAGCTGCTTCTCCCAAACTCCTTGTTTGCTTGAAACGCCTCTCCATACCTGATCCCAACCCTGGGACTCCCCTGCCCTGAACCAGCTCTAGATGGAGGATTGCTGGCCAATCCTCCAGCAAACCAGGTCAAATAATGGCCTTACTGCTTGCACGGCCCTCTTCACTAAGACCAGAAGTTCTCCCTGGTGGGAAAACCTAGCAATTAATGGAGACTTTTACAGATTTAAATTCATTGTATTTGCACACTGTTGTATTTTCTATGTTTCCGTGAAGTTATTTTTCCATTTTATGATCGGATTTGCACAGAATCAAGACTTCTTTTTAACCCTTTGCCAAGTTCGCAGGCAGCAAGAGTTTTACGCTAAACCGTATCAATACGGAGAAGCCTTTCAAGATGTTTGTCTAAGAAGATTAAAATTAAACAAACGGCCATTAGTTCTGAGGCAAAAAAGCAGTTTTCATTTGATAACAAATCATTCCTTAGGTAGCTAGGCTGCTAGTGCAGTGGGCTTTGGAGTACACAGGAGAGTACATAACTTCAGTGCATGCTTATTTCATATAAATATACAAATTCACTATTTGCTCTCTGCTTAGAGCTGTTTCCTGTGAAGAAGGACACATGTTACATATCGAGTTGCTGATCACAATTATCCAAAATTACCAGTTTAGTTAGACTGTGAATAGTTAAAAGTGCAGAAAAGTGTCCTCGTAAAACACAGGATTCCTGCCCATGATAATATGGGCTGACCACCCTCAGGAAGAGGACATTAATTCCAATTCCATTGCTTTAATGAGAGAAAATGTAGATAATTAGGATGAAAAATACCTCAGAAGGAGCATGAAAAACGTAGGTTTTGAGGAAGACCTTGAAGAACAAAAGTAGAGAACAGAAGTACAATAAGAGAGGGTCACTGGTTGAGAATACCTTTTGATAAAGGGAACTATTTTATAATTTTACCTTAAAAAAAAAAAAAATAAAAGACCATCCTCTGAAGACTAAAAAAACAGTTGCCCTAAACAGCAGCTACTTTCCATAAAAGTTTCTGTCCCAGGAGAAACCCTCTGCTCCAGCAGTCTCTGCAGTAAAAACCTAACTGCATCAATAATCTATTTAGGATCAGTCTTCTGCTCTCTGGGTGTGAGCACTGTTGCTTTTTAAATGTTTGAAAAGTATTTAAGTAGGAGAACTTATGAACATATAATACGGAATACTCTATATATACTGAACATAGAGATTGCATTCCTATCCACAAAACGCAAGGCTTAGCTCGCCTCCCTTTTCCGGGAGTCTTAGGGGAATATGTGGGGCCGGGTGTCCTGAGCAGCTCAGCATCCATGGATTAGCCAGGCTGTCCTCCCCTAGAGCTCCAGGATACCAAGTGCCTTTATCCAAGCTTGCCCATTCCCATCACATTTTAAAAAGCAAGTTGAGTGCCTTGAAAACCCAGTCCTGATTACGTTGTCAGCATGTTGTATATTTTATTAGTAATAGAGAAGCGTGGTTTCACCTCCTGTTACATCTGCTGCTAAACTCAAGGTCTCTTTTGCTACCTGGCAGGGCAACGCTACAGATGAGGAAGGCACACAGAACGTACGCACGTTTCTCCTGTCTTCTCCATGATCCGCGCCCAAGAGCTCCAAGGCGTCAAGCTGACATCACTGAAACACAAAGCACCTCGTTTTCCCTCCACGGGAAGGAGACAACATCTCCCTGGAGGCGCGGGCGCTCTCTGCTCCTCGGCTTTGTGGTGCGCACCGGGTTCGGGTCCGGCTGCCCTCGCAGCAAGCAGTCTCAAAGCGCTCCTGGACTAAGAGGAGCTCAGGAAGCGAGAGCGGTTTCACGTGGCTCGAACCGCCTGCAGGCTCCGAGCTGCCTAAGCAAAAACCCTCGCGACAAAGCATAGGCACCCAGATAAAAACCTATGCTAAACAAATTGAAAATATTTGGCCTGCCAAGCCGCAATATCAAACGTGAAGCCTATCGGCTGTTTCACTTTCTGTGCTTCACTGGCAGAAAGTATAAAAGTAAAAAACTCAATAAATCAGCCCACTCCTGCTCCAAGTCCAAAGTCACCAAAGCCCTGATCTCTAAAAGAACTCACTACGGCTTAGGAAGGGCACAGACCAAAATGCTTGGCTTTTTGAATGATCTTCTTAAATATTCCTAAAAAGCATCTTTACTTTTGGAGAATTTCTGCTATAATCCTACTCCAAGCAGTAAACTATACAAGCTAATAACATCGACTGAATAATTATTACCATAGTGTATTTACAGTAAACAATATCCGTTCTAGAAATCAAACCCGATTCATATTCCCCTTCTCCCCCATAAAACTGCTGGCTGCAAAACTGTAGGCCTGAAATCCTGATGCAATCTTCCCATGGTGAAAATTGATTGAAAACCATTAACAAACAAACAAAAAGGCAGTTGAGGATAAATACACAACAACCCAAAGAGTGTTACCAGGTAATTGTATCTGGGTCCATTGTGTCCAGGAAGCCCTGGATGCAAATGCAAAGTTCTAATAGGAAATGCAAAGTTCTAATAGGAGATATGGAAAGGTTGCAATGAGAAGGCAAACAGAGCATCAGCATTTAAAGAACACATTGTAATTTGAGCCTTTCCGTGCATTTCTTTAATAATTTACGGGGATTAAGTTGCTGAGAATTATTTCTCAAGAATTTTCACTGTGGAGCAGTTGCCCATTTCTTTTGGCTTACTGCACAAAGAGGCTTAAATTAGATCCTTGCTATCGTCTTTTAAAAATAAATTGGAAAACTTTGGTGGAGAAAAATGAAAAGAGCGGGGCAACTTTAAGAGGATTTGAACATTCCAGAAGAGGGAAAACAACATCCACATGGTTAAAGAGATCAGGTCTGCATTTTAACAGAGGGTGAGGTAGCTACTGAAGCTGTAACAGAATGAGCTATAGAGGAAAAGGAGAACTTTTTAAATTTGGCAAAAATAAGTATTAAAGGTCATTCCAATCTAATCTTGAATTGTCACTGTGGTTTTTCCACATCATTTTTAATTGCTCTTTGGAATTTGTACTTGTAAACACCACTAACTTCACTTATACTCGTGGTAATAGTCAATGAAATTATTCTCTCAAGGAAAGTAACTCATATGTATAATGGATTACAGGGTCGGGCCCCCACCATAAATTATAAAAGGTAAGTTATAGAAAGTTATAGTATTTTCCAGAATCACATTTCTTCCTCCCATAGGCCCTATCAGACACCTTTTTACCCTGAAGCACTGCATTTTTATGGCGTTTTCAAACATCCTTTTTGACTATCCAAAACCACAGCTGAGACATGTTAACTCCTACTCTGACTAGCAGTATTTTGGGGTTCTGGACAGTGATAGCAGTCCCACTGACACAACCAACAGGCAGACAAGCCTTCAGGTGATACATGAGCTTCACACCAGGATCATCAACAAGACAGAGGGCTCCTCTCCTCAGACGGATTGATAGGAAAACCAAGCTGCCCATAGGGCTGTGTTGCCAGCCAGGAATGAGCACCAGAGAAGGGAGCCTTCCAATCCTCTGAGAGGGTCAGAATTTGGTCCCTTGTGGAGAAAGCAGGAGAAATACACCTAATATGAAAAAATAAGTTACAGTGAAGTTTGCTGTTGACCTATGCAGAATTCTGCATGTGTGAGCAAGTGATGGCCTAATTTTAATTGGGCTTTAGATGTCAAAATTTATCCTTTCCCTAGGGAGGCAGGTTGGCAAAGCCAGGAGAGTTGCATCAAAAGGCCCAGCCTGACCCTTTAGCTCTTCTATAATCAATTTGAAAATGGGCGAAGGGAACAGGAGCAGCTTCCTACAAATACTGACTAAAGCTCAGCGAGAGAGAGGAAAGCTGGAGGTCACCACCAGAAACCAAAGGTTAGATCCTTTTCCACACTGCCATCCTGAACATGCAGGCTAGAAATATTCAGTCATGTCCCACACTCGCATCAGTAGCTACGTGAAAATGGCACTGTGCCTGTTAAGGAAAGGCAGGTTATTTTCCTCTTACATAGACCTACAATACACATACACACACCTCTCGCAATAATCATCAAAAATTTCTTCTAAAGAAACAGACCCAACCTTTGATATATGACCCCTATAGACACCTTAACAACTCCAAAAGGGAAAAGGTTGTCACAGGATTGCACAGTACACGGGGTCTGCTCCCTACTCCCGCGCGTGGCTGCATGCAGGGCAGCAGCTTCTGCTCCTGAACAGGGACTGCGAGGTCGTAGCCTCCAACTCAGCACGGGCAGTGCTGATGAGAAGGGCAGCAAAACCTGCTACATCAGCAGCAACATGGAGCAAAGCACATCAGGGAATGGTTTTGTCTTGTTTTACTTGCTTGAAGACAATTTGCTCCTTGATGGGATTCTGGCCCTTGACTCAGCTGGAAAGCACAGAACTGCGAGTAAGTGATGATAACGGCGAGGGGCACAAACACAGCTGCATTTTCTGAACCCTGTCTCTGACTTTGGCCAACAGGAAAGGTGGTTTTGCTCCGAGCAGGACAGGACCACGTGCACACAGGTCAATGTGCAGGCGGCCTTCCCAGGTGCAGGGCATTTGGGCTGCTCATACCGCACTGAGACTCTCTGGGTTAGAGCCTGTGTTGATGCTGGTGTGTACACACCTACAAAAGCACTAAGAACACATGGAGAAGTGACAAGCCCTGATGCAGTTATAAGGGACTTTCCTGTAGTTCAGTGCGGAGAGCTTCCTTTATAAGCCCCAGCCCACGGACTCGCTGAGGTTTTACTATCCCTGCAGCATAAGAACCGAGGAAGCCTGAAGGAAACTCTAAGCAAGAGGACAGGAAAGAAAATGAAATGACTCCTCAAACTACCTTCAGATTTAAAAGCACATCCTAATCCAAGCCTGATAACTTTTCTGCATCAGTGCTATTTGAATGCTGTGATTACTGAGTAGCCACACTGTTGCCACATACAGACAGGAGAGAATTCACCCCAAACAGCATTCCTGACTTTAGCAGATGACTAGGAGGAAGGAAAGCTCAGAGGAATTCTGTAATATTGAAGCAGAAAGCACTGAACCTCAGATGGAGGAGAAGCATTTGCCACTTGGACATACTTACTTTTCCTTATTATATATAATGAATACCAATATAGAAAATCAGAGGGAAGCAAAGGACTCATGATAGAGGGGGCTATAATGAATTCATTTATTGAAGTGTTTGCAGCCCTGCAATTCAAGAAGGGTGAAACATTAACAAATGGTGCGCCCCCAAAAGCTGGCTTCTACCTAGTGAGTACTAAATATGAAATCAGTACCAAACATCAGTACCAATGAGGGGTAGCCACCCCTCATTTTATTGGGCTTGTGTTTTTTCAGAGCTCGTTTGCTATGAAAGGCACTAAACTGCCGCAGTGCAACGCACCGAGACAGCTGGTGGTCGCCTCAGAAGCCCGGCATAAGAACACGCAAACCTACTAGACTTCATCTATAACAGTCCTAAGAGCTGCAGTGGAAAAGGCAGAGCTCCTCCAGCTTCTTCACAACTAGCAGGAGGTCCTCAAGCTCCTAAACGGAAAAGACACTCAAGCGGAACCACTTTCCATGAGTTGGGTGCCAACTTTGCATGTGAGCAACAAACTCTCCAGGGCATCGACAGCTGGTGGCTGCGCACCAGACACCAGGTAAACCAAGAGCCTTCTGCTTCTGCAGACATTAGTTGCTGACTCAAGCAGCAGTAGAGAATGGAGATTTGGGCACAGGGTTTCAGACTTTTCCATTTATTTGCAGTTATTCAGCCCTTTTCATTCCACCAGATCCTGTGCTAAACAAAGTCCTTGGGGTGAGGCTTATTATGTTAATTATGGAACTCGTCTAATCTGTCTGGCTTTCAAATTAGCAATTTATCAGAGCACAAATTAATTCATTAATTATTTTTTACAGTATATTAGCACATTAACCATAGTGCTTAGCCTCATTTCCTTGCGACGATTAAGGAAAGATTTTTTTTTCCCCCTTTTTACTTAGAGAAAGCATGAAATTTTACCAGCTCAGCTATGAATAACTCAGAATATTTTCATTTTGAGTACAAAATGCTATGGCATATAACGCTAGCCATCATATAACCCTGATGAAATGATTAACTTCTTGGTAACCGTTTCTGGATTTACTTCTTTGCTGTTTGATGGTTTTGTTATCTGCGAAGTTCGCAGCATTTGCTGCTTGCTTTAAAACAGAAATAAGAAACAACAAGCAATGTGTCTTCCTGTTATAAACCAGCAGCTGGATTAAATCAGTTCAAGAGCGAACTCAACTAAAATAAAATTCTTTGACAAAGTTTTGAAAGGAGTTTCCTTAAACAGTGGTTGAAAACTCCAGAAACCCAAATCACCCCCACTAAATGCAAAAATACTGATGCTAAATACTTTTGCCAATACGAGCATATAAATGTGTTGTCACAAATGGGCTCCTTCTACTAAAGGCAACACATCTGTGTGTCCCACAACTATGTTTGGGGATAATATAATATATAACTGTCATATAGGCATTTCTGTTATTCAGAGCAGTGCTAACTAACTCCCAGGTGCTTTGTAGAGTCAGTGCCACCGCAGAGATGCTGCTGCAGGAAACGGTGAACTGCAATGAGACCGGCATAACTGGTGCAACCTCAGAGCTCTCCCGTGCACCTCGCAGCCTTTGCTCTTTTCCTTTCTGCTTTCCATTAGTTTCACTTGCTGTGTTTTTCCCCCAAACTCCAGTCCAGCATAAAATCCCATTACCAAAATGTCAAGGCAATAACTTTATCCTTCTCCCTCTCCCTCCTTTTCTTCCCCACAAGCATATACACACTGAAGATGCTCTTATGGCCTTATTATTTTGGGTGAGGAATAGCTCCCGCTCCAACTAGGAATCCATTTTGCCCCGTGGCACGGTGTAGTGCTTTCTGGAGAGCTCGCAGTCCAGATTAATACGCAGCGAGTATTAAGAGTTACATTCCCATTCAGGGAAGAAACAGGGAAATAATATTCCGGGGACGACAAGGTTACACGGGGTGGCCGTGTACACATCTTACGCACTCTGCACCTCACATCAATAACAGCGGCTCTAACTCCATTATTAAAGAGGTGCTAGTTCATTGGCTAGAGCGGAGTTATGAAAACTCATTTCTCGTTCTGCGGCACAGAGATTTCTCAGAACCTGACAAAACTCTGCAACAAGCCTCGCTGTCCCGACTGTAAAACGCAGCGCCACAAGACAGAAAAACTATTTATAAGGTTTGCGGACACAGAACATTAAGCAGCCGTAATTCATCACGGCATGGGTAAAACGAGGTCGCCTGGGATTTCAGCTGACACGTTAGAAACGCACACAGTGGCTCGCGCCTCCTCCCTTTATTTGTCCTGCTTTCCCCTCTGCTCGTGGCAGGACACGTCTGATGGCGAGGGGGAGAGTCGCTACCTCCGCACTTGCACCCCCTTGACTACGATGGGTTCCAAAAAGGAAGGGGAAAATTCAGGGTCAGACCCATCGCTGAAAAGTTTCATTTTTTTGATTTCCTGGCAGACTAGCAGGGCGAAGCTTCAAGCACTATCCTGTGCATAGCTCCCTGCTTGCAAAAGTTGTGAGCTCCGCGAGCTGACCCCCACGCAGCAGTGCCAAAAAAGGCTGCTCCTGGAAGTCCAGGAAGCAGCACCACAATTCAGGGAAAGAGCAGGATGCACAAGTCACCCACCTTGCTTCCCAGCACACCCTTTTCTTTTGTTTTGCCTGCAGAAGAGGAATTCTTGCTGTTCCTAAAAAGAGGAAACCTTATTTTGTGGCACTCTCTTTTCCCGGGGAGCTGCAGATTGGTCTGTCTGTGCCCGGGTTTGGGACCTGGTCCTCCTTTGGGAGAAAGCAAGGGAGGGGAAAAAACAGAAAGATAAGGAGAAAAACAGAAGAAAAAGCCTTGCTATGTGAGTGAGAGCCTCCAGTGCCTGCCCTAGGCACTGCTCCCCTTCTCCAAGACTCAACACTGCATCAAATTTGTTGTGCAAAACAAGAGCGGAGCAGCCAGGAGGAGCTCCGTGCTGTGCCCGGAGTTAATCAGAGCAGACACACGTGTCACTGCCGCGCGAGGACTCATTCAAGAAGTCCCTTGTTTCATGCACTGCCTGGATACTGCGGTGCAAGGGCTGTCAGCACAGGGACCGTGTCGTCCTTGCATCTCATACAGCAACTGAAGTTGGCAGCAAGTTAAGTACAAGACAAGGACAAGGTCAGGATGCTCCCAACTACTGGAAAACACCTCACCACCCTCATCATTGCTTCTGCTCAAGAGAATCCTGCTTGTTTTCTATTTCTTTTTTCTACTAATGTCTTTAGAGCCGGTATGTATGTTGCAGCCTGCTCTCCCTCAGTTGGCACGTCTGTAGCAGACTGCTGATGCAATCCATATTGAAGCTAAAATGCTTTAAGACACTAGGAAAACAAACAGAATTGCAAACCAGGGATAAAAATAGGCCACATCACTTCAAGGGACCGCAGAAATTTCTGCCTCTCAAGTACCTTTATGAAAATCCACCTCGATTCCCATCCTCACACCCATCCCTTCATACGCTGTCTGAATTATAAACGCCCGCACACAAGAAAATGACTATCAAGAGACATAAGAAAGAAAACCGTGTAGCAACAGTGATTTTTTTCTACTTCTTCAGACTCTATAATTAACAAACATTTCCTTCTGGGCACCCAGAGACTGCACTGGGGATAGTGTCTGAGAGAGAATTTAAAACAAGCAGCATCCGAGCTGCTGTAAGACAAGCTAACACGGTGCTGGGAAGCCTAGGTGGGAACCGTCTCCCTTGTCTGCCACCCGAGTTTGCAAGGCAATGATCTTTAGGAATCGGCCTTCCATTACTGGAAGCCATAAACGGTTAGTATTCCCTATAAATTAAGAGTGAACAAGTTTCTGGAGGGTTTTTCCAGTATACCTCCTTTCCACATTCACTAGTTGTTTACGCATTTTTAATTATTTATTTATTTGAGGACAGGACTTTTTAGAAGCCATGTGGCCTAGAAAATTTAAAGCAATTGGGAAAATTAGCTCCCACATCGCCAAGAACCTATTGCTTAAGCTCAGTAATTCCTAGGTACCACAGTAAGAGCAACCTGGGAAGCACTTTTCTAAAGTGCTTACAAAGCCGAGTGGAAGGAGCTCCAGGGTTTCAGGACACCACCTGTATCACTCTCTATGAACTGCCTCCTTCCTTCTGATATGGAGCATTAACAGCCAAGGCGTTGCTGGTAAAGCTATAAATGATAAAAGTAAGGAAAGGAAAAATAGAAGCACTCTTCTACAAAAAGTAGTATTAAGTAAATTGTAAGAAACATTTGGAATGCATCAGATTTTCTTATGGGCACTGATGCTCATCAAGTTGCCTCATGTATAAGCAAGAGTCAAAATTACACTTCCTTTCATACTATGGTAACTTCACATAGAGGAGTGGAATGAAATAGCCCCAGTGTGAACAAGAATGAGGTCCCTCAAAAACAAAGTTAGTGTATTTGTCTCTACCTGAAGCCAGCTAACACAGGATTCAGTGCTTTTAGAAAGCACAAAAAACCTTCCCTGGAGTCACACCAAGACACAGGTAAAACCCAAAGCACCTTTCCCAAATTTGGTTTCATCAGTTTTCAGAGAGAACTAATGAGTAACAGAATAAAACATCTCAACCTCAGTGGAAAAGTGCATTATTGAGATATCATTCTGGAAGTGCCTTTCTGGAGCAGGCACACAGTCAAATCCTTACTCTTTCACACAAACTATCTTTTGTCTTATGTTTTCACTCACAAATGAGTCAGAGCAATGGAATATGGAAGTACATTTGAGTCTTGAGCGTTTTGAGCTATAAATGAGCAGACAAAACCACAGCATTTATATCTTAAGTGCCTTTCCCTTTTTCAAATACTGCATCACTTGAAAGTGGAGGAGGGAAAAAAGATTGGAGAGGGCAAGAAAGAGGTGTCATTTCTGCAGATTCTTGGCAAACACAGGCAAATTCCTTTGCTGATCAGAAACTGGGAATGCTGAAGAGCTCATTTCACTTGACAAGGGATGGCCTCAGCAACCACTTTACCAGCCTGATGTCCAAGGTCAGAGGGAGAGACAGCAAACAGGGTCAGGAAGCTGAGCAAAGGGAAGAAGTTTAGGAGAGGAGAAACTACTAGATCTAAAATACCAGAACTCGGAGCATCAGGACTGGCTCAGAATGAAACTTCTTTCATGATAAAAAAGAAATCAGAAAAAAAAAAAATCTTTTCAAATTGCACTGTAATGGAAGCAACTCTCTGTGGGAGGAAGGAGAGAAGAGAAGGCAGGGGAAAAAAAAGAGGGAGAAGCACAAAGATACATTTTAGAGCAGGAATTAAAGTAGGACAAAATTTCACCGCTGTTTCAGGCATCGTATCATGTTACAGCTCACAGACAGCTGACTACCTCTAGGGTAGAGAGCTCTTCCTTTTTCATTTACTTTTCCAGAGTTATATCCTGAGCTTCTCTCAACACTGCTCTTTCCATTCTGCTCATTATATGGAATTACAACGGGACAATCATAAAATAAACCATGTATTACTAAGATGGTAGTGTGAGGATGCTGATAAAGTCAGACTGCTCATTTTCTAAAAGTAATAATCATTTGCATCAGTATTTAAGGGACAGTGGGGGGGAATCACATTCTCTAATGAGCTTGTAAATATTTTGCATAAAAACTATTTCAAATGGTTTCACGCAGTGACTCATTCTTCAGTCTAGGTACTTTTCATTACTTTAATTCCACTGGTTTAATATTTCAAAGTGATTCATTCCAGCTCGCTCACGAGGAGTTTGTTTTACATTTTAATCTCTTCAGATACATCCCCGTTAAGTTTTGTCACTTTCTGGGTAATAATTTCAGCCCCTGCTTAGCTGGGATGCTGTGAGGGAAACGAGGAGGAGATCTGGGGGAAGATGCATGGATTTTGACACTACTCTCCTGAGAATAGCACCACCAAATATTTTTCAAATAATATTCAAAAACACTGGGCTTACCAAATGTGAATAGTACTTTTTGCTCTTTGGCAAATGTAGGATGCTGTTTGCACATTCTGAGCTGTGCCTTCTTGAAACAAAGAAATCTCATAAAAAAGTTACCTGATTCCTAGTGCCCTTGGAATTATATCTGAATAACATAACTATGCTCAACTGGCCTACAATTCAAAAAGAAAATTATAGGAATCTCACATTCTAACCTGAGGAAAAATCCAAATATCTAAATCTATACTTAATGATTATTTTTCCCCCTAATGTGTGATACAACGTTGCTGATGCAAATCTTTTCAAATATCTAAGGCCTGGTTCAATTCAAACAACATAGTTCTCAACTTTCTGAATGCTCCTTTGCATCTACATTATCTTTACATCTTTCTCTAAAATTATTCGGGTGGAATAGGAAACAATAAAAGGTAGAATCAGTCACCTCAGGGTACCTGATTGCTGGTTCTGTTCTTCTCTCTCCGCCCATAATACACTGAGCTTACATTGTAAATCATAATAAGCCAAGATGAAAACCTTTCCCAGGGCAGAACATGCTACTTCTATGCATTTTTGTAGCTTTATTTCAGTATAAATGCAGTGTTCCTATAATTGCACTCCATGGTTGACTGGCATTCTTTGGAGGGCACGCCAGTGAGCTCATTTCTTGTCCCTGCCTACTCTCGAATTCATCTGCTGTGTCTGCAAGGAAAAAAAAAAAAAAAAAAAAAAAAAAAAAAAAATGGCCATCGGTGGGGGCGCGGAAAAAAAAAAAAAAAAAAAAAAAAGGCAATATACATTGCTTTGGCTGTCAGTATTTCTGCATGACCGTGAACACAGAAAGAGTTTTCAGAAAGCTGATTTCTTGGGCAAGATATAATCTATACCTTAAAGTTTATGAGGAAAAAAAAGAAAAAAGGAAGAAAAAAAAAAAAAAAAAGAAAGAAAAGAATTTTATCACTGTGCTCTGCATGCTAATTTTCAAGTCAAAAGGGATTCAGGTTAAAAAAAGATGGAAGCGCAGGGCCTTCAGCTGGCCCTGCTGCTGTCACAACTCAGCACTTCCTAAAAGTATAAAGAAAGTTTCAAGTTAAATGGCTGGGCTGTCTCCTCTAATACCAAGATTTGGACCCTTGTATATACACACACACACACAGATTTCCTTAAAACCAGATAAACAAAATTGCACAAATCATGGGTTGATTTCCCACTGTTTGAGAGGGTCCTTCAGTTGCGTCCAAGAGCAGGAGGTGTAAATCCTTACTGGAAAAAAAACAGGACTGAACAAACAGGACAAAGATGCCGAAGAGGGTCCAAGAAGCCCTTCTGTCCTCCGCTGTGGTGACACCAACACAGCGTAGAGACGACGCGGCTCAAAAGGAAGGGAAGGCACAGAAAGAGATCAAGCCTTTTCATGGAAGCACGGGATTTCATTCCTTGTTTCAGCATCTGGAGTCACTGAAAGCATCAATGTATCATAGACCTAGCAAAACATCTTTCCTTTCTAAAGGACCCTACTCTCAATCGCTGGGTAAATGTTTCAAATGCTTTTTACACTTCAGAAAATAACACTTCTCAGACACCAGGCTAATGAGTTTGCTGCTGCTGGGAGTTTGTTGACTTAAGCCTGTTAAAGCGGCTATTCAGTAACTTTGCAAATAACAAATGATTGCACTAAGTCTGTTTAGCTAAAAGAAACATTTATTGGTGCAGCTGGACTGCACACATAGCCATGACTATAAAGTTTAAATGTTTTTTTTTTTTCTGCCAACTGTCCTGAAGGCGCTTAGGAATTTCAAGTGATAAAGAAGCCACGTTGCTAAATTGGCTCCTTCCAGCCTGACACATCTTAAGAACCACACGAAAGAGAAAAAAAAAAAGTGTCAGATAAAATGTTAGGAAAAAATTATACTGCATGTATTGGTATTATCAAATCACATACAGTAAAAATCTAGAAGGACATTTTGCTACAATACAAAGCAACACGGAGAATAACGTAGCTTAGGTTTTGCATTGATTTTGGACTAGTTTCTCATCTTCTACGTAGGAAGAAAAAATGGAGTGAGCCCTCTAAATCATCTATGCCAGTGTACCTAATTCAGTGGAAGGCAGCTGAGAGCCCGGCCTTAAACGGATGGGAATCGGTCCCATTTGAAATGACTCTGGCAAAAGTCATTTAAGTTCAATCTACCTTGCACGCCTTCAATTATCCTTGCAGACAGAAACACGCGCCTCTATTTCACAGCCCTCGACGACTTTGTTACAGGGTCATTTTACCTGGGCTAAACTCAGTCAATAGTGAATAAAATCCCTAAGAAAAGAAGCCTTTCCCCAAGAACTTAAATTCCACAAGGCAGAGGTGTCTCAGTCCCACCAAGAAGCCAAGGGACCTGCTCCCCTTCACAGAGCAAGAGGGCAGCAGGTATAGAGTTTAGAAGAACAACAACTATGATTCATGCAAGAGGTCATCTTGCATTTCCAAGGTTTCTTTCCTCTTTTATTTAAAAAGAAAAAAAAAAAAGGAAAAAAAAAAAAGTTTCTACTCTGACAGAAGTTTTCAGTTTTCACAGGAAATAAACTCGAACTTGTGCTTTTACATAACCCTGAAGGCCAAGGCTGGTAATGGAAACATCAGCAGCCCCTGAACAGCAGCAATGCTATAATGCTTCTCTAATGACTTCATCTTGGCTAATACAAGGTATTGCCAGTCAACAGAGGGTAAAAATTTCATTTTGTTATTTATGCAATAGGATAAAAAAAATAAATTAGTTTTTTGCTCAATGGCAAAAAATGAAAGTGTTGAATTTTAAAGTCAGCAAGCCTCATGTGGATTTCACCCCGATTCGGATATTATACTGGTGTTTGGAAATATGAGCCTTTCTGTGAAATTTCCATAAAAATCCAATTTACCTACTTTATAATTTTAAAGGCTTAAACTATAGTGCATGGCTTGTGTTCTCTGCAGCCTTGAAAGTGATTTGGTGTTTTCCTAAGCTTTGCTGAATAGCTTCCATGACCTTCTCCCTCTCCTCCAAACGTCTCTCTTCAAAATACTAATACTCAAAAGAAAAATAAATAAATAAAGGCATCCATGCCTGACAGAGATATGGGGACAGCCGACCTTCCCTCCTCAGCCAGGGGGAAACCCCTCCTAGGAACAGTTCCTAAACAGATGTAAAAATAAGAAAAGGCTGCCTAATGAGCACACACAAAAGGGCTTCTCCCACTTCTGCTCTGTGCATTTGTCCTGACTGCATTTAAAGCAATGCTCCTACGTAGGAGAGCGGTGGGGAAATAACCACGTGCCTTATTAAACAGCAGAGAATACATTGAATGAAAATGTGGCACAGCTCATTAAGTACGAAAACTTTTAATTGCTTGGATTTCCAAGCTCTCTTCCCTATTATAACACATTTTTTCTTCACATTGTAACTGTTTCCATAAATATGGACAAATACGCGTAATTAGAGGCAAGACTTGTAAAACATTCTTCTCCTCAAAACCACCACTGAAATTTCCATTGTAAATACATCGGCCGCTCCCAAAAGAGAAGTTTAAAAACCTGGAGGAATTGCGATGGTGTTTTAGCTATTCCTAAAACAATCTCAGATCTGCTTAACGTGCTTATTACCCACAGTAACCCAAAGCCCTACTCTATTTCCAAGGGGCATTTTGACTCATTTCAAGCTTTTTGCATCTGCACAGCATCCTGCGAACAAATACGAGCTGTTTTCTCTCATGCTGGGACCCACAGAGCCGCCAGCCCAGGTTGCACATCAACCAAGGGCCCCTGTCAGCAGCAGTCACTAAGTGGCGTTGGGCACCACTCTGGTGCCTTCCTCTCCGCACTGCAGTCAATGGGGTTCACGTCCACCCAGGGGCTCCCAATTCATCCGTTTCTGGATGTTTTGATGTTGTTTTTGCAATGGATTTATGCTTTATGCCAATATGGTTCTCTTACGATGATTAATACGATATTGTATCATAGTGTACTTCGTTGTATTTTAATATTATCAAAATATTTCTAAAGTGTTTTCATTCTACAAGAAACATCCGAACACTGACTTCTCACCCCTTGTTGTAGTAGCTTGGAAATCTCAGAAACTACTATAAGAAGGAAAGTCTCATCAGTTTTATTTCTCAAGTTGTAAATTCTCCCTCTTTATATACAATTAATCATTTAGTGGTAACTGCACAAAACGTCCAGACATTATTTTTCTGATACTGTGAATGTCTAGTTTATAATGTAGATAGTGGAACTCGCCTATTATTGCACAAGGAGCATGTTTTGTCTCCTCAGTCTTTGCCACCTCCAATTGCACAGCAGTATAAGTATATTCATTCTTATGACTTGAGTTGTAACCCAACAGATTTCATACCTACGTTGCACAAATTGTGAATAGCCATTTGCTACAAAACATAGCAGTGTATTTACCCCTAAGAGGGTGCTGTAATATTTTACAGGTGTCAAAACACTATCTCATAAAGCCTACTTTTTTAAAAGGGTGCAGTCAAAGCAACACCTAAAACCACACTGGAGTACTAGCCATCTCCTGGTATTCAAAGAGGTCTATACTTAAAAATCTCAGCATCAGACAGTAAAAAACACAAGGATTTTTAAATGTTTAACCTCCCTACGTACCAATTATTGATTTTCAGACACGAATATAGATTTAATCCTCCGTTTCAGACAATCTAGCCCAAGTTACATGAAGAATTTCACAGAATACTGGCAAGAGGAATTGTCCTGGGCATCTAAACTCTGATCAAAGCCCCCCTAGCTGCTCTGCCTTGCTGAGCAGAGGTACCGCCAAGGAGTCATGCGGAGCCCTTGCATTTGAAGCTTCACTGCTCTTTTAGGCAAATGCAGGAGGATATCTTGTCTCTTCTGGTTCTGAAATTACAAGTGTGATGTATCTTGATTTTCTTACTGCCATGTGAAGGCTCTGAGGATTAATCACGTCTGACGTTTTTAATGGGTCTTTGCTTACAGCCCTAAATCTTTTCTAAACTAATTTCAAATAACGTGCATAAGATTTCATGAATAAGACATGTGACAGAGGTCCTGATCATTTCAGACTGTGAGTGACAGATTTTTGCAGGAACTGTGAGTGTTACGTGGCAGACTACCACTCAGTTTTAGTGCTATTTCAACGCCCAGTTTTCCTAGGTTCTTTTCCGTGATACCAGTTTTGAGTTTGAGCGCCCATATTTTGTGTTTGCAGTTTGAGATGGGCAGAATATTTATGACTTTCTGCTACAGGAACTTGATACTGCTTAAAATGACAGACTTCACCTTAGAGATGTGCACCTCAGCACACTGTTAGTGTCACATCTGAAGTCTTGGAAATTTTTGGTGGTGTTGCTATCCAACTGCATAAAGGACAACATCATGATTTTAAAATCACAATAAAAAACGTTAAGGAGAGTACTAATCTATATTCTTCAAAATGCAGACTATTTGACATTTGTTCACTATGTGCATTGTGTTTATATGTCAAGTTTATACTTAAAAATAAACAAAAAGTTCAAATACCTCAGTGACAAGAAATGCACTTCAGGACATGGAACTGTAGGATAGTAGTATGAAATATCATATATATCAAGAAAACTGTTATTAGGGTTTAACCACCTCCTTACTCTTTTCTGACAAACTTATCAGCAAACCAGTTATTCAATACTCATCAAATAACTCTGAAAAAGACCAAAAAATAAAATCCTCATTAAATATTTGCCTGAATTAACTCTGCAGCCCCAACAAACCTCTGACACTCTCCAATCTAGGCTAGCAATTATAAGGTGATAGG
>JAWLRI010000274.1:1811797-1835872 GCA_034781795.1 Crypturellus tataupa
CCTATTTTCAAGCCACACATACTGAAGGAAAACTACCCTTCTGCACAAGTGGAAACAGCCATGTGAGAGAAGACAGGTCAGGCCTCTGCCTTGGCACCACACACAGGCTCAGGGAACTTGTGCTACTGATTTTCACCGAGGACATAAATGACTCTCCACTCAAGTGACTTTGTTACTTGAGACCCTCTCTCTGCTTCAGCATCACTGAGGCTCAAAAGCGTAAATACCTGTCGCCTTCCAAGTGAGACAGAAGGTCCAGCACTTGTGAATTTTTTTTGTATTGCTCCTACAGTCTTCCTTTGTCACCTCCAGCTTGCTTGTGAGCCAGAGACAACGCAGGAAGACTAACACAGCCTTAATGTGTGTCTCAAATTAGCTTGATTTAATACTGTAATTAAATAATGCCCCAATATCGCACATCGCCAGAAACCTTCAGCATTAGTTGACCTATGGAAAATTATTTAGCCATCCGTCACATAAAGCAGTATTCTTGACATCCCAAGAGAAATTAATTGCTATGGATAATTCGATCTTTAAAAGCAAAAGAATTGTGGTTCCACAACCCCTGAAACTGGAAATGTCAAAGATAAGTCACCTGGGATGCAAGAGGGAAGGAAATGCAAGCTCAGAGCCAGAGACCATCGTTGCCTCCTCCCAGCAACATGCAAACATGGAAGAACACACTCATTTTGGGAACACATTAGACATGGGAGCACAAAAGACTAGCTTTGCTTCCAGAGAATGCACATTTGCAGAAGGCAACACAGGGGATAACACTGCAGGTAACCTAACAGGTAACTCTCTACAAAAGCACAGCCACTAAGGCAAATTCACAAGTACCCATGTGCTCAGATGCAGAAAATTAAATGTTATTAGTTTTATCAGTGGTTTAAAAATAGCTCTATGATAACTGCATTTATGAAGAACAGCTCACACATCATCTAAACAAACGTACAAGCTTTTTACCCCCACTATCCACAATGAGAAAGAAAAAGACAATCATTTTGTACCTCAGTAGCTATGGCTGTAAAATAACCCGAGAAATTAAATTAGGAATACACACTAAATCATAAGTTGATATCCAGATATAATGTTCTGATTTGTAGAACCAAGACAAACTATGATTCAGATTGAAATACAGAATCGTATTTTAGAGGAGATATTTTATTCCTCTTGTGCTTTTGCAGTACCTAAAACCAGCAAGTCCTGAAGCCTCTGGGCAGAACAAGCCTACAGATATTACATATGAAATCATAACAAAATGTCGTCCATATCTCAACTTACTCCCCAGATGGACCCTAGCTGACCCAGTAGACTCCGGGAAGATAAGGAGATGGGAGTAGGTCAGGCACCAGAGATGTGTGTCACGGAGCAACGCCCTGGTAAGTGAGACCAGATGCACAGTGCATCTTTACAAACGCACACGCTTACGCATTCAGTATCGCTCAGCTCTTTCAAATATCATCCCTTATGCTGCAGTGCATTAACTATGAGAACCTAAAGCTTTCTCTTCCCTCAGAAGAGAGGATAAGGTGCTAATTTGACTAATATTGCCCTTCACCTTCAACTCTATGTTACTTGAGATGCCTTCCGTTTAACTATTCTGTTTCTGAGGCCTTTGGTAAATTAGTTTGCTAGATGTAATTTCAATAATAACTTTAGCTTCCTAAACATAGTTAGTTATCTCTTTATATGAATAGATTTACATTAAATATTCTTACTGTTTCATGGCTTCACGAGAACATCAAGAAAAGCACCCTCAATTCACATTTTAATTGGTGCCACAGATTCACTTAAAAAAAAATACACATTTAATGCATTGCAAGATTGCTAATGGAAAAGTAATGTTGCAGCTCTACTACATGACAGGAGGCTAACTATCTGCTGAGTTATCATTTAGGTTAACAACTAAGCAAATAGCCCCAAAAGTGGAAGGGTTTGCACGAAGAAGCTGCAAGGTGCAGTTGGGCAGAGAGCAGGGGGGACCACAGCAGTCAAATGAGGCTCCTGTGGGGCTGCAGTGCAAGTCCATTATTTATGATACTGCACATTACATGAGGAAGTCCTACATGTCAAAACCCATCAGGGCACCATGTGTGCTGATGACAGAGAACCTGTCTTCTGAAAGTCCCACACCTGAAATATAAAAGCAAGACAAACGAGACGTGTAGCTAGAGAGACAAGAGAGGTGGATAGGTAGACAGGTGAGTGAGGAGTCCAAAGAAAGGGATAATGAGGGATAATGAATTAGTCCTGTGGGAATTACTAACATGCTCTTTTTCCACGTGCAAAGGACAGTCACGGCACAAGCAAGATCACTGAGAAAGTTGGCAATGAACAATAACAGAGAGGCCAAGCAAACGAGCTGGCATCTGAGCATCACTTAAAATAAAAAAGGCAAGATTCAACAGTTCAAGAAGTGTTCTAAAAGAAAAAAGAAAAAGGCCAAGGAAAAAGAATAGCTTTGTGTTTTGTACCATTGACAAGGCAAAACCAAGAGCAGGTAAGTGATTTGAGCAACAAAGAACTTTTCATCAGTATTTTGAATAACTCCAAGTTGAGTGAGACTGTATTCATCAAGGCCAGAGAAGGAGATTTTGCAATTGCAGGGAACAGATTTTAGCTGTGCACCTTTTACTTGGAAAGTCTGCATCTCAAAACTACCTTCTAGGCAAATTCAGCTATATTTAAACATTGTCCAGATATGAAGATGCTGAGAAAGGGCAAGGCTGAGGAATAAGGGCTGGAAGAGGACACAAGTGAGCTGCCCAGAATGATTAGAGTAAACAAATAAAGATTAAAACATGCTTAAGTTTGGGTGATTAGACATAGAACAGATGCCCGAAAGACAAGGAACACATTTAAGTTGAATAGAGACATATAGAGAGGTTAAATCTGCGAGCCACCAGCACAGACCTATCTTGAATTTGTGTTGACAACTACAATTGTCTGGGCATTGCATAATAAAGAAGACTGAGGCAAATAAATAGGCCCAATTACAAGTCACCAGCAGAGAGGGTTTTTTTTGTTTGTTTTTGTTTTTAAATGATGCAGGCTACCAAGAACTAGACTATTAATACAATTCACCTTGACAGCCTAGGAGAAATATCACTCATTATGATAAAATATCATCCTGAAATACCTCGAGAAAAAGGACTTATTGATGTTGACCACTAGCTCTCCCTGCCAAAAACTTAATGAAAACAAAAGCAGAATCTCCTTCTCAATCCTAAAGATGATCCTTCTTATTTTAAAATTATCACATACTGAACCAATGATGTGGATATGCTTATACCTTTGTTATTGTTAATAAACAGAACTAATCTGCAGGGAATTAACAATATGGAAGGCGTAATACCTACCAATAATGTGGATGAAATGAAGCATCCTTTTGCAGAATGTGTTACAAAAGACTCAGATTTCACAAGTTGAACAAAAGATATTAACAGCAGTGGCTTGCGCCAAACAAATCCACCCTACAGCTATCATGTAAGATATGAGCTCCAGCTCCTTGGGAAGAAAAATAAAGGAAAAGTACCACCACCAGGCAAATCAGTGAAGAGACGTACAAAACAATCAAGAAAGACTTTTCCGTGAGAAAAGCACATTCAGTGTTGAAAAGCAGAATGATGTATTCTTTCCACAGTTATGCTTTGGTGTGAAATAGGCTTTTGTGAAACACATTTAACACTATTTGGCTTAATTTCACCTACTGTCTTGAGCCTGGGAGCGAGCTTCTGCCAATTTCATCATCAAGGACTGCAACTTCTGGGAAAAGTCACGAAGTTCTACCCTGGGTGAAGACTTGGTATTTTAGCAAGGCACTTCCTATGAAATCAAATAGCAAAACCCACCAGAATAAGAAGGGAAATCCTCGAGCAAGTAGAGCTGCAGGGCAAGAGAAAACACAGAACTGACTATGTCATCAAGGGAAAGCAGAAGCTGGCTGCAGTGGAGCTTGAACTGTGTGTTGTGAGGAGGTTATGGCACTGTAAATCTTGACGAAAATGAAAACCAGCACCGACAAGTTTGAAAAGCGGAATCAAAGAAAGCAAACAAATAGTCCAGCAGCAACAGCTAAAAGTCCCTGCTTAGTCCTACCGAGCGCAACAGGTTTGATTGCCTTGGGCAAGCGAGACGGGCACGCAGGGTGCAGGCAGCTCATCAGCCGCCAGCGCCTGCAACGCTGCGCGAGGTCAGGTCGGCTGAGCTGGATGAACCCAAGGTGGGGAAGGAGAATATTGATAGGGTTCCAGGGACATCTTAAAGCAGGTTTATCTCCACCCTGGTAGCCTCTGTGCTGCTGAGGAGGAAGGGGAAACAAACACAGAAATGGGGCTTCACCACCAGCTAAAGGCACAAAAGAGAATCTGGTTCAGGAGCCCCGTGGGGAGCAGGATGCGGGCTGATCAGAAGGGTCAAGCTGTGGCAAATTTTACTGCCGGATATAAAATAAATAAAAGCAGTTTGTTGATTTCCCCCCCAACAGTTAGCAGAGGGCACCACGAAGAGACGGCTGGTTGCTGCAGTTCCTACGGACACGGGGAAAAAAGCAGGAAAGGCAGCAAGGTCACAGAGGCAGCGTTTATCCTGCTAGCAAGATCCTAGTGGTAAAGCGGAGAGAGTTCCAGGGCACGGGTGCAAGGAAAGGTGGCTTAGAAACACAGAACGTGGAAAAGCAGCAGCCACTCAAGATTGAGACATTGCAAATAAATACACAGCTAGAAACAGACAGACAAAATCTGCATTTCTACGAAAAGGAGGCAAAAGTAATGAGACTATAACAATTATACGCATACTTCCATATGAGAGTAAATAAGGGAGATAAAGTGCTGCACCTAAATTTAAGAATAAACTGATGTATAGGACATCTAAACAGCTAAGAATAAGACTCACTTAAGCCAAAAATTAAAGGAATTTCATAATATATTATGGTAATAGGGAAATTCACTGCAGTGATATTTTAGCTTTAAAACCACCTCAATAAGTATAACCAAGGAGCAGTCAAAAGAAAAAAAAAAAAACACTCTCAGGTGCAAACAGGGTAAAACAAATTGAAATACTAACCATACGAAAGGTTCAGCAAGGAAGCTAGCCATGGAAATGCATCTTTTTGTGAATCCATCCATTTAAGCTGATCCTCAACAATTTCCTCTGCCTTTCAAGCCTCTTTCCAGTTTCCCCACATCTTTCTACCCGCTAAGGACAGTACCTTAACCTGATCCATATCCTTCTTCATCCAGCAGTATTGCTTCCTGGTGGTGTTCAGATGCACATCTTCACGAGCTAAAAAATTGTACTTCAGGCTCTTGTGCTTATTTACACTCAACACATTTAATCTTGCAGAATTTGCTTTAAAATTCAGACAAAGCATTTGCCAATACAAAAACCAGATCCGACAGCTACCTTCTCCCGAGAGGAATGTTATGCCTCTATTTCCCTTCTCTCGAGGGGAAACATTAGGCAGTATTTATACCTTTTTTCCCTATTCTTTTTGTAACATACGTTAGAGGTATCACAACCTTGAGCGCGCGCATCTTCTTATTATTGTGCAAGTATAAGAAAAAATTCCTTAGACAAACACTAACGATCACACCTCAGGGAACATCACTGCACCAGTAAGAGATAGACAACACACTAGAAAGTCTTTGATTTGGCTGCCTGATGCAACAAGGACAGTGAATAGAAAGAAATACAATGTGGGATTTACATTTTTATTTTGGATTCAAATAAAAATTCAGTTACAGTTTCATACAGCCTTAATAGCTGCTTTTTTTTAAAATAAATCTTCACTCATTTTTGTTTTGGACATCCAGACTACAAAATAAGTTTAACAGAAGTAAAACCATCTCAGTTATCACAACTAATGCTTACACCCCAGTGCTAGTTCTGTGCTATCAGTACAACTCACACTTCTCCCTACTCGTAGATACACCGTATGCAAGTTTGTACCAGGTAGAAGAACTCAGTTCTGACCTGCATGGAGGTTCTCATGATTCCTTCCTCAGTTACTTATTTCCTGCTGCTGATGATCAGAATTCAGATCATGACACTGATGTCACAGTCCTTCAGCGGTCTCACTAAGGGCCCTTCCACACGAAATGGGAAATAGCAAAGACAGGGGACGTAACCTACCAAGTTTATCTTTCCAGGCATGGCCAGACAGCTGTGATGTTTTCTCAAGTAATGAAAGACTCATGACCATAACATGCCAAGGCTTAAGTTTAAACTGTTCTGCTTGGAAGTAAATTTAAAGGTTAGCCTGGAGAAGGGAATGAAAAAAAAAAAGTCATACAACTTTGCAGAAAATGCAGATATTTGAAAATCTGGTTTTATTGCACTTTGGAATAAAAACTCAAAGTTCTGAAATTCTATATGTGAAGAGAACCCACACTCTGAGATACGCTGCCTGCTGTCTTGGAACCACAGACCATGGGACACTTGAGGAATTTTCATTTGTTTGAGGCAAACTCAACTGACTTCTGAAACAATTTGATCTTTTAATATTATTAATGTTATTCCTGCATTTAAGTAACTTATAGAACTGGAGCCAAACACGGTCTTGATTCCTTAACTACCTTCCAACAGCTTACATCTATATGCTTTCTGCAATACAAGCACACTTTTTGGCTTATACATGTACAAGGTGAATGTGTGTGAAAAAAATACAAATGATGCATGACTCTACTTTGTAATTATTAATTTGTACTTCTTAAAATTAAGGCAACCTATTGCCAAAAGAAAAAAAGTCAGGGAATCACAGAATGAGTTTGGAAGGGACTTCTAGAGATCGTTTAGTCAAACCCCGCTGCTCAAGCAGGGATACCTAGAGCACGGGGCACAGGGTCGCATCAGGTACACATTTATCTTGCTACCACAAGGATGCTCCAATAAGCTAAAATTAACAGGACACAAAGAAAATGGTGCAATCACTGAACACAAGTTTAACCATCTGATGAGCATGTTAGGCTGTTTTTTGTGCCCATCTAAAAAAAATATGGCCAAGCTCTCCTGCACAGCTTTTCCAACCAGCGGACTAATGCTTTTAGCTCCAAGGTCCGGAGTTCAAACCAAAATGCTGGCTGTCACGCACTAATTCTTCCAAATTGCCCAATTTAGATCCTGGCAGACAGAAGCGCAGACAGAGAGTGAAGCGCGCGCTGCCCTCTCGACAGGAGCCTTCCTTCGCGTGGGACCAAGGCGCAAGAGCGTTCGCATCTTCCGTGACAAGGCAAAGAGGACTCGGGCACTCTATAAACCACACGGCGGTTTGTGGCCAGACTAACGCACTAAATGACACTCGGAAAGGGACTAGGAGCTGCAGTTCAGCCCAGGTGTGAAGAGCTCACATCAACCTCAAGAGATGGAAAGTCACTTTGTACTCCTGACAGACCATGAAAGCATCTGGGAAAGACGTGACCACAGACACCCTGAGGCTTCCACCAGCTACGTCTACACTGCCTTGTGCCCTTGGATGCTGGAGATGTCACGGTCCCAAGCCCAAGGGTTGCACAGGACGCAGGAATTCTGCCAGTCCTGTGCCTGTAGATTCAACAGCCCCCTCTCCTCTCCTCTCCTCGGCACAAATTTCAGTGCTGCCCTGTCTGTAAAAACGTGTCCACCTGTGAAAGCTGCAGGAGCTCTTGGGACGCATTATCTGCCTTTGTTCATACCCATCCTGGCAACTCAAACATGAACTCTGTTTTAAGGAGATCACACATGAAAAGCTCTCATTCCTTAGAGCATCTCAAAATGCCAAGCATGTTATTTTTGAGAGTCTTTGTTCAAATTAGAGCTTGCAGGAAGCTGCTTTCATCATTGGCTTGACTGAAACTGAAGGAAACTTAAATCATCCTCTTCCTTTCCTCCTTTTCCACTCCAGGACCCCACTCAGTACATTTTACTTCCTGCTAAAATGTGCAATATATCTAAGAGCTTCTGGGATTTTTTATTTTTATTTTATTAACATTTCTCTGCAGGATTATTAAAAAAAAAAAAAATCACATGATGAAAAATCAGCCTAGTTGTCTAAAACAAAGCAAGCTGGTACCTCCTGGAGACCTTGGGGCCAGCTCCCAACTGCTTGAGGTGTTGTCCAAGGCAGCTCCTGCCCTGGTGGGTTTGTAAGTAAATGAATGTAATGTGAACCATTCTCTATGGCCACTTCATTTACCAATTCCTAAAGTAGGGTGACAAAAATCAATCCCTTCATTTAATCTCTCTTGGATTTGTAGCCATTCAGTGCTTCTGCAATACTCACTCAGAAGCTAAATAAATAGCAGAAGACCAAACAAAACCGACTTATTTCCTCATTTAACACAGAAGGCCAATAAGTCTCATCTCGTGATTTTCCCTTTTCCCTTTTTCTTCCTCACTGGGTTTTCATGTCTGGTCACTGATTCTTAAAATAATTTCCGTTGGCAGAATAAGTTCCTACTGCTCCCACTCTGCTGCTGTGAAATATGGGAACTTTCAGAAGATAAAAGAAATTTATCTTAAGATAAACACCGATTCCTTCACCCAGCAAATCTTGTGGGGCTCTTTGAAATCATTCTCAAGATTATCATTCAAGAAGCTCTGAAAAAGAGGTCTGGAGACACTGACTTTGAGCTTTCCTTCAGACTACTTCAGAAAATCTACCACGTTCTCAACATCAGGTTCATTATTTTTGACACCAAGGTCCCCAAACTGGGCTCTCCTGGTAACGCACACCGCAGGACTTGTATGTTTAGCATTCCCATAAGCAGCAATAGGAGGGGTCTGTGAGGTCCCTTCCACACAGTATTTTGGGTTGATTAAGCCCTTCAGTGGTGCTGCCTGCCCAGATCTCTCTCCTTAGAGAGAAAATGAGCCAGCCCTCCAAGGAAGTGTTGAGCTCTGGATACAGGATGATGTAGGGAGCCAGCAGCCAACGTCTTACAAAATTAAAATGCCACTATTTACATCTATGCTTACAATCAACAGAAGCAGCTTTTATTTTCATTTATGGAAATTCTTAGATGAATCACAGCCATTAATTAATTTTTCCATTTGAAATAAGAGTATCCAGGCTAAAAAAACCCCACACTTTTGAAATCATTTGCACAAGAACTAGATAACACATATCCTAATTAGGGAAAGATGATGTTGGGAGGTGAGATGCCTAATTTGAAAATCAGCTTACAATATCAGCAAGTCTACAAGTCATTACACTCTGTGGAGACTGCAAGCCAGCTGCTGTCTGATAAGTACATCTAAAATAGAATCATTTTGCTTACAACTGTCTCCAAAAGTATCACCGTTTAGGAGGGAATGTCCACAAAAGCTCAATCTTGAGGTTCCTGCTGTTACGGATTGTTTTCAATCGTGTGCTAAACATTTTTAATGTGCTGTTGAACCCAACCAAGCAAAAAAAAAAAAAAAAAAAAAAAAAAAAAAAATGATGCAAACTGCAAAACTGAAGGATATGTTGAAAAAAGTGTTACAGAGTAAACTATCAAGTGCATCATAAAAAGGGTAAAATAATCATGGGACATTCTGCTCAGCTAAATTTCGTAAGCAAATTGAAAGATAAATGAAAAGGGTGATAGGATATAAGTTTCCATCCTCACTTTACATCAAACTGATGACACTATTGCCTCTGCACTGCCACTGGGGAAGTTTTTAAAATAAAGAACCAACAATGATTAGTTCTCCTTCTTTCACTTCAACAGATGGAAAAAAATGATTTATATATTACTTGATTATGAGACAATTAGACTTTAGGGTTAGAAACATTCAACACTGAATTTTCAGGGTACCTAGGAAAGCACATGTATTTTAGGGGGTCCTAGCAGAGCTAATGCACTAGCTCTGCTTCTCCGTTTTGGTGGGCAGGAAGGATGCTGAATTGTTCTGCCAATCAGGCAACCTGACATTGAAGGAAAAACTGGATTAGGAACAGTTTTATCGGATCTTATCTCCTGTCTGTCATTTTATTTCAAAACGGCATCTTTCCTGCGGCAGGCAATTGCGTATTAGTTTCCTAGTTGTTCAGAGAGGGATTTTTATAACACCTACGTGAATCACACACCTACCCTTAGCTCTTTGGAAAATACATGCTCTAATATACTAACTGTCTCTACCAATGTGTGTAAGTAGCTTTGTTGCATTAATGTGTTTTATATCATTTCTTTGTACTCTGGCTGGCTGAAGTAATTTGCTCTCTATGGGAAGACATTCATCTGTCAAGAGGAACACGACAGAGGTGTTTATTGTGAAGCCATAAAAGTAGGGAGGAAGATAAGCAGTAACCAAGACTATTAGATGCAATTAAAATTACTGCTATAACAACAGGAGAATGTAATTAACTCTGATAGCAGTTTAAGAAAGCAGAATTAAGAAGAGCCAAATGTAACAACAGGTCTTTAAAGATCACAGGAGGTCAGCCCCTCACTTACATATTTCAGTACAGAAGACAACAGGCAGCAAGAAGCAAGGTCCAGAAGAGGAGAATGCCAACGACTGCATGATTAAAAAGACGACACTGTCACAGCAAGAATCTTACAGGAAGGCATCACAAGCAGTTGGCTGTACAATTGCAGATAAAATGAGATTCTTATAAAGCACATATTGCATTTTCTACTTGCTTCCTAAGCACTGAAGCTTTTCCTCTCTCTCTTAAATAAACATGCTACCTGTTTAGCTGTGGGTTTCCTAAATATATTACTATATATTTCCTATAATATATTACTTATGAAAATGATAGGACCAGGACTTGTATTTAGACTCAAAAATTCAAAGTTATAGTTCAGGATAGAGAGATAATTCGGGACAGAAGAAAGAAAGGATATTAGATGGATCCAAATTTTTAAGCAGTAAAGTAGGTTCAAATGCAAAATACTCAACAAAGCTGCCATGCAGCAAGGTGTTTGCTTCTTTTGCTAGTCTGCAAGGCCACTGTATAACTCTAGTAATGCTGATAGTGTAAATATTTTTACTGATAACAAGACAAAGAGCAATTACAGTCATGCAGGTCACCACGCACTCATCCATATAATGAATGTATGGATGCTTATTAATATGTGCAATACCCTACAGATTTCCCTGATGAAAATATATGAGATATATACCTTGTGCAGATCTCTCAGCTCTGGTACAGGGAAAACATTCAGTTTTATGTCAATGTTCATCTATAATAAATGTCATGTCACTAAACATCACAAATCCAAAATCAAGAAAACACATAAGGAAGACCAACACAGAACAATTACTCTTAATCATGTATAGCAAAAACCATAGCTGCGCCAGTTGATACTGGCTCGTGACACACTTTCCTGAAGATCTCCCTGTACCAGCATAACCAGAGACAAGGATTTAAAGGCATGCATATATAATCCCTGGGGAGGGATACATTGCTTCCAGCAGGCTTGTTAGGTCAGGATTTTGTCTCATTTTTCACATCACATAAGTATGAGGCACAACTGATTGCAAGATGAGCACGCAGGTATCCCGGCTCTCCTCAGCCACTGCTATTAGCAATCTTAATTAACAGACAGAAGCAACAGGCAGCCAATTCAACCTGCACCAGCTGGGCTCCACCTTACCTTAATACACAGCTTATTCTTGAGGGAGCGCAAGGAGCAGCCCTCCCTAAAACCCAGAGCCGTGCAGAGGACAGAGAGCTTCTGCTCCACGCTCTTCTTTAATGCAAAGCTGACTCTTGGCAGCAGGATAGCTTGCCCATGATGTTTTCTCTGTGTTTTAGACACCGATGTAATCCATCTGGGCAATGGCAAGAGGTGCTGATACTTCCTTAACATGCAGAAATACAAACAGGTGGAGGATATGGATTGTCTAAAGTCACAGCCACAGTGACAACGTATGTGGTACAAAGCCCTTTCAAGCTGACTTATTGCAGCACTTTCAACGACTGGTATTTGTCTACAACTAAAAGTGTTTTATCACTGAACCTGTAATCTCTGGGAAGGAAATGTATCCAAGATCACTCTAATCTTCAAGCATAGAAAAAAGGAGATTCATGTCTGATCATTCAGCCATCAGCCAAGCAACCTATACTTAAGGCTGTAAGAGCACAAGCAGTCCAGAGGTTGGACTCAAGAGTATATTTCAGAACCTGCAAAATTTTTTAGGTGAAGATAAAATACAGGCACCTCCAAGGCCCCTGTTCCACTCTTTGCAGATACTGAAAAACAAAACAACAACAAAACAATTATTCTATACATTTAGAAGTTAAAAGTTTCAGCACGATTCTGAGCAGTTATGGGATTTGAGGGATACTAGGAAGCAAAAAGTCCTTAAACTGTTAGGACAATGTACCACTTGAACTACCATGTTTAATGCTACCAAAAAAATATCAAAAAATGAATTCATATTTCAGTTTATTAGAAACAAATTATAGTCTTACATATTGAATGGGTTTTATTTAACCAAAAGTTACCATGTAGAGAATGGACTGAAAAGCACAAGAGTACCATTCATGGGAGTGCAGGGCCAGAACACTCACTCTCCTCAAACAAAACCAGTGTGCAACGTAACCTTAAAAGAAAACCTTAAAAATAGCACATTCAGCCGACTTGCAACAAAAATAGAGGATCAGATTCACTGACAAAGCAAACTCTGATTTTAGACACCAAAGATCATCTCCCCAAGCTGAATTCCAGTACGATTCTTCAATATCAACATCTACACTTATGGTAAAACATTACAGGAGCAGGGGTGACAAATGGATGCAGACAAGTTCACACGGCTGCTGCTGATTCATCGCCACCATCACAGCCAGCCAAAGAGAATTGCTTTAACAACTACTGCCCTTAGCCACAGCTCCACACCCCCTCCCTGCCAAACACACACACACCGAAAATCTCTCAAGAGAGCGGTCCCACATACCTCCAAGACATGAATATTGCCTTTCTCATTTTCATTAGTATCAAATATCTACCAGCAGGAAGCACCTAGCAGTGCCCAGAAAATGGTGATCTTTGTACAAACGTGAGCACCTGCACTTCAAGGCTGCTGGCATCTGCATTATACCATAGTATCTCCTCAAGAACTACTTAAGATGGACTTGATACTTGTAGTCTTCTATCTTTTCCTATTAGCTATGTGAAAGTCATTCTGCCATGGCACCCATGACTGAGCAAAAACATGGTCACTTATTCCAAGTTAGGGCTACAGAAACTTTCCCCCAGCTTTCAGCAGAAGTAGCACACAGGCACTTGAATTCTTAACTTATATTTTCTAGTTAAATTTCATCTCAGGTCATGTGTCTCTACCCATGCTCGTCTCTAAAGACAGGGCCATTTTCCTCTTAACAGAAAGAAATAAAGAAACAAAACAAACAAATGTCATTGTGACGTGCCTAAGGATGTGTCTAAAACCAGGCCAACATCAAAGATGAAGGGAAAAAAAGATTCACTTTCCATGAACCTTGGTCACAAAAAGGCAGAAAGAATCTTGTTGAAAAAAGTTGAATAGTGTCCCCTATTCCCCAGCAAATAAATTGTTTAAAGACATGAGCTGGCTTAGAGTTCTAAAAAACACTATAGCAAAACCTGGTTTTAGCGCTCAATGACTCAAGATTTGCTGCATAATCAGATCTCAAGTTGAAATCTGGTAAAACAATAACAGTATCATTGTGAAAAAAAATATTATTCAAATACTTTAAAATGTCCTATTATTTTTTTAACGGAGAGCATAATCAAAATCAGGGCATTTGCCACTAGCATTAATGTCATCTTACTAAATAAGATGTTACTTCTCATTCTATTCACAGTAGCCATTAGAGAAAGCAGGGAGGTTCAAAGTTATAAAGAATTTTTACATTTTACTTGTTCTATACACATCCACTTTTCTCTGTTTCACTCGCACACTACATGGCAAGAATTATTATTCAGTACTTCATTTACATGCTGTCCCCTGTCTACTTTAAAGTTTCATTTACAAGAAGTTCTTTCATTTATGAAAGCAGTAGTTTCTCTTCATTCAAGCTAATCTAATCAGCTTGCAGTAGAAAAAATAGTTTGCAGAAAATATGCACAGTAAATTCTACTAACGCCTAAGGGTTACAAAACTTCAAACTCTTTGATTTCAGAGCAAACACAGACAAATAATGGCTCATACAGAGATCGGTAAAATAAGCACACATACTGTAAGACTTTCCTAAAATACTCAGATTGGCCAGCTGAAATCAACTACTAGTTTTGTTGCAGATTTATATATTGTATATGTTGCAACCTTGTATACAGGCACTAACACACTGTTCATCAGCTTGAGTGGAAGAACCTGGCACAATTTTATGACCTGGCCCCAGCGCTGCTATGTGTCAGACTGACTTTAAACAAGGGTTCAATAGTAAACAGTGCCAGCACCTCCAGCATAATTATTTGCATGTATCAAGTCCTGGCAATATGGGGTATTCGCTTCAGTCTATTACAGAACCGGGGCTCTGGAATAATAAAAGTTTAGTATTTTTAATACAAAAAACAAACGGTGGAGTGAGGAAAACAGCTGAACAGCTGTTCTCTATCACATACAGGAACCTACAACACTCGCTACATTGATGGCTTGAAATTCTCCAGTCCTCATGACACCTTTGTTGGCTTCCACATGCAGCCAGGGTGCAAAAGGTTTTACTAGATAAACTCTGATCCATCTCCAGCCAAATCCCTGGCTGGAGCCTGGCTTCTCCCACCATGGTTGGCTGGATTTTCACCCTGTAAAGGCTTGCTGCTAGTCAACATAATTCTCCTCCACTACATCCAAGCACAGAATCAACTGCATCATCCATCTCCTGTAGTCTGTTATCAGCTCCTAGAATCTTTACACAAAATTACATGTTCTTTGCTCTGCTCTTAGTTGATAAAGCAGCTCCTCTAGCTAAACAGACACGAAGTTGTAAGCAGAGCCACAGCGGCAGTGATGTGACCCTGTGGAGGACAACCTGTTTCCTCAAAGCGGTTATGCTTTCTCCAAAATTTGTCATTCAAGCTAGGGTTTGCTGGCCTGCTCCTTCTCCTACCCAGCCTTCGCATACTTGGCTTTACAAGTCCCTGCTTTGCACACCAGACTCAACCCTGGGGTGGTTCCTCTATTCCCTTTCCGTAGCCTTTCCTACTGTTTCAGTGAAAGGCCTGCTGACCGTGTCTGACACGGAGATGGACACTTTCCTGTCCCCAAGAGCCCTTGCTCTTGTTTGTTTGTGTTGGTTTTTCCTGTTTATTTGCTGGAGCACAGCAGGCAGTGCTTCCTCTATTTTTCCACCCTGGCCTTGGGCCACTTGACCCTGTAGTTTAGTTCTTGGGCTGAGCTTAGAGATCCCTACTCCTCACTCAGCTTCTCATATCCTGAAAGTTCTTCACAGATTGAAATATAAAAAGAAAAACAAAAAGCAAAATAAGCAAAAATGAGAAGTGCCTTTTAACTCCCATTAGTCACCGGTGCCCATGGCTACTTGGTTGTGAACAGCTTTTCAGCAACCAAAAAAAGACTGCATGGGACTATTTTGCTTCACCAATGGGAAATGGATAATTACTAGAGGATACTGAAAGATACCTCCCCACCAAAAACTCAAACGTTCAACCTCTGCATCCCTGGCAAAGGATTCTCCTGGATGCTCTCATAAACTGAGCCAGAGAAAGGTTCCTATCTGCTAACTCCAGGCCTCCAAACTCCTTAACTCACTGGATGCCCCTGTTTTTGGGGAGCCTTCTACTCTGTCCGCACCTCTGAGTGGTGAAGAGCAGAATTTAGTAATCTCTCTCTCCCCCTCTCTTCATGTTATTCATATCCCTTAGCTCATAAGGACAGTAGTAGCGATATCTGCTCCCCATCCCAAGCCTTCTTAGATTTTCATGCCCTACAGAGGGAAAATTATGTTATACAATATTACATTTGTAATAATAAATTGTATGTATAAATTACTGTTAAAAAGAGAAAGCAAAACAAAAACAAACTGCTTTTGACCACGACCACAACACTGTATTTTATATCGTTATCTCCATTTGCTGAAGTATATAAGCAGACACTTCATGTCTGCAAGCTCTGTAGATACAAAAGCTGGAGAAAAAGGAGGAATCAGTTAAGATCTAAAACTAAAAGCCGAACTAGATAAAAAAAAAGAAGGTTCTTATTTATATGCTCTTATTTATGGATAAATATTCAGAGAGTCAGAACACAGATAAAGTCTACCACAAGGAACCTCCAATTTGCAGAATGCCTATTTACACAGGCCAGTGTCTGACTGTTTACCCGGGAATAGTTGTTGCTTGCATAGTAATCAAGCCCACGCTTACTACAGCTGGTGCAGAGTGAATGAGCCCTCTTCTCAGCTACACAATGAGGGGGTTCAGCCAAATCCTTAGTCCAAGAAGAAGGGCTCAAGCCACAGGGACTATTTGAGAGAGGAGCTCCAGAGAGAGAGAGACAGCCTGGCAGCTGAATCCAGCTAAGAAGTTAAATGCATCTCCTGGGCCCCAAAAAAAAAGAGAAAAGAGAAAAAAAAAAAAAACAAAAACATTAAAAAATTGGGAGCCTGTCTACATATGCAGTTGCTTCTTATTAACTCCATATGCAGGCAAGTTAATTCCACAAGGTTAATCTGAATTCTTAAGGTAAAATAATTAGGCATAAGGCACACACTTTGGATTAACCGTGCCCACACTTTAATTATTTACAAATGTCTTAACACATTGACAGTAGATTTTGTAATGTGTTTGCCCATACAGTACGGCTGCTGCTTCAACTGCAAAGTGACAGGTTTCAGCTACATATCGCTGAAGTTATGTCAGCAAATTTCCCCTTGGGCAGATAGGGCCTATAGGGGCACAACTGCTGTGAAAGGTAGTTCGCTCCCCCATGCTGTTAGTAAAAAAATATATTAATAAACTTCTATTTGAGTAACTGTTTCTACTAAGAAGCTTCTTCTGTCATTTTTCCTGGCCACACATTGCACCTGAAGGAAACGGCACGCAGGTAGAACAAGGCAGGCAGCCCTGATGTGAAGCTTTCTTCTAAAACCTTGCTCCCAAAAGAGCATCACGAGCAATACAGTAGTCTTCCCAGAAAGAATGAATGACGCAATGAGAACTCTCTAAAATAAGCTGCAGACTTCCTTGACAATACTTACGTGGCATTTGTGCAGTTGTTATGTTTTTTTTGTTTGTTTGTTCGTTTGTTAGCAACTTTTAGTGTGCAAAGAGGTCATCAAGAATACGCTGCCAAAAAGCAAACAAAAGTCCCAACTGCCCAAATCCTCTTCTAAGCGCTGTCTTGTTCACAGGAATGCACTTGAAATTACACACATATGGTTAGTTTTTATGCTTTAATTTTCCTATACCCAGGTAAGAAGAAAGACGAAATACACAAGTACAGCCAAAGAAAAGTATTATAAGGAGAAAGTGTATTTCTGTGGGGCAAAAAAAAATAAATATGCTTTTTAAGCATAGGTTGACATTGAAGGAGAGAGCATGCCTTCATATAAACTCATGTGAAACAGTTCATTGTTGTAACTTGTCACTCATATAAAGAAATTATGCAACTATGGAATCAACTGTGCTATACAAGTCGTCTCCAAATCTGGAAGAACTTCCTGAAATTTCAGAATTTTTATATTTGCAATTTCTCCTTACATAATTATCCTTCATATTTATAAATTCCATTTCCCTTCCACTTCTCAGATGTATGTAACAGCTCATTTGTAAAATCTATGTCACATAAAAAGGTGAAGTACAAATCATGGATGTGTATTTTATCCACATATATTTTTTTCCAAGTAAAAATAATTATCTTTAAAAAAAAAAAGGAAGGGACAGGAGCTAGGAAACAGCAGTACGATATCCATAAACATTCAGAGGAAGTTTGAGCGCTATTTTCTCTGCACATTTCCTAACCACTTTTGTTCAGGTTTGATGCAGTCACACTGTGATTTATGTGTGCATTTATGGGCATAAAAAAAAAACCCACCTTTTGAAGATGACCTTGAAAGAGAGACTATTTAAATACTATTTTGTCTACGAAGCCAAATAAGTCGAACCTTTTGAATAAGAGCTGCAGACGTGGTGGGACGCTCCCCACGGTGGACACCTACCTCTGTAATGAAGGATTTGGCGGTGGCCGGGTTCATGACCAGGATGGCCCGTCGCAGTGTGTCCCGGTAGCGGTTCAGCTCCTCGATCCTCATCGTGGCAAACAGCCCCGTGATCATTTTATTGATGTTGTTTTCCACCTTCTGCAAGGCTACGTCCATGCCCTGCTGGGACACTTTGTCCAGAAACTCTTGGATGCCGCGGATATCTAGGGAGAGCAAAAAGCCCACCGAAACTTTAATTAGCAAGTGGAGAAAAAGATTAAAAACAAAAAACAAAAAACAAAAAAAAAAAACCACACACACACAAAAAGAAAAATTTCAGTTTAATATTATAAAAGTAGGAGGGTTGGTGTCAGGTAAACTCCTTGGACTTCAACACTGCATTCACCAGTAAGTGCTTCCCGAGCTGGGCTCATGCAGTTTCGCAGAAGCTTTAGAAACCTGAGTCCAAAACTGCCCTAAGGCACCTCTAGGAAGCACCTGGATGTCCTCACATTGTTCCACATCTCCTCCGAAAGCAAAGGAGCAGCCAGACGGGCAGGTGTAACCATCTCCCGATGCCTTCACCGAGCACCTCTGCATGAGGCAGTGGCACTGACAAATCCTGATTTCTGTTTTTTTTTAAAAAAGTTTGGCTACTTTTTCTGTTTGCTTGTTGGTTTACCTACTCCAGAGCGCCTGTGGAGCCAGCGGCTGCGGAACCCTCAACTGCTGAGGTCTCCAGGGCCCAGCTGGGAACACCAGCTCCAGGCACCTCAGCACCAGCTCGAATATGGCAAAGAAAAAGCCACCGAATGGTTTATAACCCACTGGAACACAAATACTGTTCAACAGGCGCCATCCTGGAAGTCAACCTGCCACTGTATTTATTTTTGGTGCTGCTTTGGTGCTGAAATCTTAATATGAACCCAGCACCCAAAGAATAGCTCAAGCTAAATCCAGGCTTATCCTAAAAATAAAGCTCCATAAGAGAATCAGCTGCTAATTACAGCTTCTATTTAATATCCAAATCAGGAAAATTAAATTCAATCTAATCAGAGCTGTTAGAATCTTTAGAATCTTTTTTCTTTTCTTTTTTTTTTTGTCACTTAAGCACTAAATTAAGAAGCGACAAGATTATTTGAGACATTACAAATATATCTAGTTTTATACAAATTATAAAGTAACTTCTTTCTATGTTAACCCCTCCATGTTAAAGCTTCAGGAGTTGACCCAATTTCTTGATGCAAGTGACATATGGACAAATGGAATAAAAACTGAAGAAAACCTGACTAGTTTTAGTCGAAATTACTGAAGGATAGAGAATATATGTAGACAGGATATACCACTGATACAAGAATGAATATACTATCAAAATAACAAGAATTCAAAGACAAAGGGAAAGGGGGGAGAGCGAAAGGGGAAGGGGGGAGAGCGAAAGGGGAAGGGGGGAGAGCGAAAGGGGAAGGGGGAGAAAAGACTTTGAATAGAAAAGCCATTTAAAAAAAAATCTACAGCATAAATCCATAAAATCCGCCTTGACCCCACAGCAGATGAGCCAGGAGCCACCAAAAGAAAATTTATTTTCAAAACAAAACCGTGATTTCACTTCAGCAGAATTTATAGAGAGGCAGGAATTACTGAATGACTGGTTGTAACGTGTCTTGTCCCACCAGCCTGGGGATTGGATCACACCGCTCTGGTTTCCTTCTCCTTATGAATTCCTACCTGCACACGCACCCCAACAACAAGACAAATGCCCTGAACCTTCGCGGGGTGAAGGAGCAGAAGCTACGGAGGCACCAGATTACTCTGCGGCTGCGTATTTATTAGGTGATCATTCTGGTGGTTTAGCAGTGTGTGCATGACAACTGCATGATAAGGTGCGAGGAGAAGAGCATCAGTGCAGTGGGAAGGATACCAAACCACAGCTCATAAAACTTCTTTACTACTTCTGCTATTGCCACTGACAAAACACCGTGCAGGAGGACAGGAATAAATACATATGCAGCTCATACCTCAGGAACCAAGCAGTAAAATGAAGACACTGGTGATGCTCACCAGAGCAGACAGAAGCGCCCTGTTATTTAAATGCTGTTTAAATGATGATGGTGCTTTCAGTGTTTCAGCAGCAGCAAAGATCATATCCAAGGCACATGCCAAAGAACAGATGCCGCCACTGAATGGGCAGCATTATCTTTCCTGCGTGGATCGTGGCACATTTCCACGCTGCTCTGTGGAATCATCCTCCTAGTAGATAAGCTCCTTCTGTAGGAAAATCTGGCAAGCAACCTGTAGCACAGATGGCTCCGTGGCGGAGACACAGAACTGTTCATGTCTGGAACACAGGTGTTTCTTGCCCTGCATTTGCTAGCCACCTTGTCGCCAGCCAAAAGATTCATTTCTATTTTCTATTTAAAATCAGATGAGTCACAATCATTTCCAAAAATGCAGAGGAGGTATACACATTATCAACAGTATTGATAATTCTCTTTACTCAAGAGAGTCAAAGTTATCTGCAGACAGAGCAGTACTAGATCCGGATCTACCCTCTCCTCTCCCAGCTTTGTGTCCCAGTTAGCATTACTTTTTCTGTTTTTACTGCACAGCCATCACTTCAGTTCTATACAAGTACATACATACAGGAACATGTTATCATTCTGCAGCCAGTCATCAGAAGATACAAAGTTCAAGTAGACTGAAAATTAAAAAAAAAAAAAAAAAAAAAAAAAAAAAAAAAACTCTTCAGACAAAAATGTGTCTGATTAAAGAGATGCAGAAGATGGCCCAGAGAGTCTGTTAAACATAAGTCATGTACCAGGTAGTGACCTTCCCTCACTGCCCTTACATACTATGATGCTACAAGGTGGCTGGGACCCAAGGGTCTATAACCAGGTCCCGGACAGACCCAAGGGTCCCTATTGCTCTAGGCTGAGTTATTGAGAACCAGACCTAAGCAAGTCCTTGGATAGGTAAGAACCACCTTGCCTTCCACAAGTCAATAGCACCATTTAACAGCAAACTCTGCAGTTCACAAATGTGCATAGCCAGGTGGTTGGGGTTCCTGCTCTCCCCCTATTTCCTCTCTTCTGTGTCTGTGTTTTTATGCAGGTGAATCGTTTCAGCAGGAACAATTCCCCTATTCCACTTGAGGCAAAAGTCTAACCATCAGGACATCCTAAAACAAAATGTGGTGGTTTTAAACCAGCTTTAAAAAGCAAAACCAGCCTGCGCTCTCAGTGTGCCATTACATACCACGCAAAACAAACAGTGAATATATTAACACCTCACATGCTAAATGCCACTTATGTGCTCTTATTAAAAAATAAAAAGGAAACCATAAGTGAGAAATAGATGCATTTTTTTAAAAAAACTTTCAAATCACACTACGACCAGGAGAAAGACAGCACTATCCACAAACAGCAGTAAATTAATCCATCCTCTTCCATCATTGTATCTCACCTAAATTATAAGGCACTCGCTGTTACTGAGCAGTTTTGGCCACCTCACGCCCGGGTTACAGTCATTAGCTCATCCTCCCTGGTACCATTTTAGATCTGCGAGCGTTCTCCTCCCAGTCTGCCCTGATGATAAATACCAACTGATTCAGCCGTGGCAGTAAAGGTGAACGCACCTGTCATAAATATTCACTGGCTGATTTACAGAAAAGGCCACTTTATTTGTCCAGCTGATGAGAAAAAGCCATTGTCTAACAAATGACACCGCTCAAACCCTTACCAAGAGAGCTTTATAAGTCCAGCGCAGTGATTCTTCCTTACACGATGATGGCCAACGTGACAGCAACTATTAATTACGGAAATGCACAGCACACCAGGGAGACTCGCAGCTCTGGCTGGCTCCGACAACGCCACCGCTCTCCTAAAGCGCTCAACAAAATGCTCGGTGTTCAACGCTCCTCTCTGCGCGCCGGTATTTATTAATCTTGCTAATATTTACACCGAGAGAAGACAGCAAGTGAATCTATCTTTTATCCTGCATCTACAGTGGTGGGATTTCTTCTCATTCATCAGGTTAGGTGTAATTCAAAGGATCTCCAAACTAAAACCAAAATACAAACCAAAAAAAAAAAAAAAACCCACAAAAAAAAAACACCCCCAAAACCATACAAAAAAGGTCTTTTTCATTTGGCATTTGAGCACTAGGAGAGAGACGCCATCTAAAACTTCTGTAGCTGAAATGTCTAACCTCACAGAATATAGCACTGCTTCAAGCTCATAAATGGATTTTAGCTCCAATGTTTAATTGCATATGAAATCGTGTTTGCATCGTCAAAACTGTATGCAGCAAAAATCTCCAGGAAAATTATGTTTTTTTTTCCGTCCCCCTCTTATAATTTTCTGAAATCTCTAGATGGGGGAAAAAAAAGAAAAAAAATTAATGCAGTAGTTCGATATGAACTACCGCAGTGCTACTGAAATGGCCAGGAAATCCTTATTTTACACGCTCGCTCACATGAGCTACATTGTATTCCATGCCATACTCCAATTATTAGAAATTAAGAAAAAAAACTCAGGTGGCTGAATCCATGTTGGGGAAACAATACTAATGTGAGCAGCTTTCAAATCCTGCAAGTCTCAGTTTCCTATGCCTCTGGTGATTGACACTAGGTTTTTTTCTTTTCTTTTCTTTCTCAGCTTTTTAACTGGAAAGAAAGGGGGGAAAAAGGGAAAGGATAACAAAGATAAATAAAATTGAAGTTAGAACTAATCCATGAATGTATCAGCTGCTACCATAGCTTCTCTAAATTAGAAAGGGAGTCAGATAACACTTGCGGAGGGTGATAATCCAATAAATTGTATTATCATGTACTTTTGGCTGTCTGACCTGCTTTCTACCTCTTCATTTACTTCGTTTTGACCACAGCTTGTATCAGAGGTTTCCAGAAGGCTCCTAGTAATTTCCTTTGAGTAAAGCAACATCTTGCAGAAAAACATATTTTTTCCCATCCATTGCTTCCAAAACCAGTAATAGCTCAGAGCCTCACTCTATCTCTAACATTTACTCACTTCTCTAAAAATATGCCGTACAAATTGTACATACAAGATAATAAATATAGAGAAAACATAAAATTATGCTTTACTCTGTAAAGTTACACTTAAAAACTACCCAGCTCCATACCTAGCCTAGATATATAATCATTATTTAACATCAAGCTATCTATACTTATGTGTATACGGTACACCAGAAATCCCTCAGGTCACCACTGCTTCCTGTTCCCTTAAGCTCGGTTTTAAGTACATTTGAAAAGACAGTGAAACAGCGTATTGAAAAATGCTCGGCAAACAGCAGAGACCACTGCAAGGTTCAAGTGCTCAAATATATTCTGTACGAGAATTTCTTTCCTTTGAGCCCTGAAGACTGCACGTGCTGGTGAAACCTCACGTGTCTGCAATACCTCGAGGGGCAGCGTCTCGTGCACAGAGATTCCTATCGCACAGGCACTAGGGAAGCATCTAGAGAATTATTTTGACCTCAGCACTGAAACTCTGGATGTAATCATGGCCATTGCTTGGACATCGTGCCACTGGGGGAATAAAAAATAGAGCGCAGTTATCTCACAAATTCAACAATTTTAGGGCCAACCAGAATATATTCAACTTCTAGCTAGGTCAACCAGCAAAAGCAAGTTCTTACAAAAGTTCTCACAAACAGCTGCTAACTTGCTATATCATTGACACATTTAAGTTACACAGATGAAAAATACATGTTCCTTTTCTTATCTGTATAATGTAATATGTGCTAATGCAAAAAAAAAAAATCAATAATAAGCCTGAATTAATTATATGTTTATTGAGGCACAGTGAAGTAAATGAGTACAGGAAGCTGGCAAGGAACCAAATGAGTAATAAACAGTTTTAAGACTGTCTGGAGACAGACTTGAGAATATTATAGTCATCAGGCAGCTGAAAACAGCCTCGGGGTAATTATGAGCATTTGCAATCGATTAAGGAGAATGGGATTCTTTTATGAATCTTTATTAAACTTACATTAAAACTTCAAATAATCAGAAA
>JAWLRI010000274.1:1838583-1876723 GCA_034781795.1 Crypturellus tataupa
TTAATGTTATGCATTAAAATATTTCATTAGTATGTCTAGTATTAACTGCTGTGAGTGTCATTAAACTGAGCAAAGCTTCCAGACAGATTTTGATTGCAGGTCTGTACGAGCTAGGGGTGGAAACAGAGCAAACCTTGGGGCATGCCTAAGAATGCCTAAGGTTGGAAGGGACCTCTAGAGGTCATCTAGTCCAACCCCCCTGCACATGCAGGGCAACCTGGAGCACATGGCACAGGGCAGCATCCAAGCGGGTCTTGAAGATCTCCAGGGAAGGAGACTCCACAACCTCTCTGAGCAGCCTGGTCCAGTGCTCTGTCACCCTCACTGTCAAGAAGTTCTTCCTTAAGTTCCTGTGGAACTTTTGATGCTTCAGTTGTGGCCATTTCCTCTGGTTCTGTCAGTGACTACCACTGAAAAGAGGCCGAATCCTCTCAGGAAAGTTCATGAGTGGGACTGGTGGTTTCCTGTAGTCACTCCTGGTTGCACTGACAACCTGACCACTTACTCCAAGATCTGCTGCTGTGTCTGCACATCCAGTTATTGGTTTCTTTCTAAAAGAGGCATCAAAACTCATCCTTAAGACTTTAATGTTCCCTTCCCCACCTGCCCCAAACCCTCTTGATGTTGTTGGGCCACACTATGTAGACCCATAGTCCACAGACTCATCTAAAAGGATGATTTTCTCAAACCTCACGTAATTCAGGGTAGAGAGGAGGTAGGAGGTCACGTAGTCCAACCTCCTCTTCCCAGCAAGGTCAAGGCTCAATCCAGACTTCTCCACTCCTTCAACACATGATCCCAGCCCCTGACTTCATGCCCTCGCTTTCTCTGTGCCCCCCTTTGCACAAGTCCCTGTTTGCTCAACACAGAACGTGGGAAGAAAAGCTGTGCCCTGCTAACGTACTGGGAATGTGTTGAGTATATCAATAAAGTAGCAGGAAAAGGGAGAAAGTGACATAACTTGTTAAGATTTATAAAAAGCTCCCGGCAAGATTGCTCACTAGGGACTGCTAAGAAAATAATGTCATCATGGCTAAGAAGAAAACTACCGCCGTACATCAAAAGCTGGCTAAGAGAATTAAGAAAAGGCAAAATACTGTGTCAGGCCTAATGATTTCACCTGAAACAGAGTAGTGAGGAATTAGAGAGGCATCCCAGCAGGAGAAAGAGAGATTGGAGAGACAGAAAAGAACTCCCTAAATAATGAAGATAATGAGAGGGGCCTTGGGCTGGGGATCTGAAACATCTGCTCTCCTTTTCTCTACTAAAAGAGGAGGAGGAGATAGATACTCAGTAAAACCAGTGGCTTTAAATTTATATAGAAGATACAAGAAGCCTAAAGAGAATATACAAGCTGCTTGCTGCTCTAGGACAGAAGTGAAGTCAAGGATTTAGCATGATTTCAAGAAGATTAAATTGCTGTAGGGACAATAATACTGTTCAGAGTCAACATGAGGCTGACATTGCATCTAGAACCTTTTTATTTGTGGTGTAAGCATCAAACTACAAAAAGCCCCGAGATGGTGAGAAGGGGACCAGACTCCTCTGCAGGTGCTGAATGCAGAAGCTCTGGGACCTGTGATTGGCATCGCTGATCAAAGTCAACTTGGTTAGTTCAGTATGGCTTTATCCAGAACCTACCCAGATCACAGCAGCTTAGGAGGCAGTGAGGAGACTTTTATGCATCTAACATCACATTTGGTGATCACAGAACTAACTACTGGACCCAAAGCTTATTCCTTGCAGACAGCAATCTGTACCTTACCACTCATGCCATCATGAAACTCTTACCCAGAAAGCAAGGACAAAATGCCCTGGCGTCTAAACTACGTTCTCAAGTTAAACAATGCAAACTGAGCAATACAAAACTCATATTTTGAATAAAATTATTCAGAACTGTTCATTAATCATCAAGTTTGCTGAAGTTTTTCATACTCAAATATACATGCAGAAAGGTCTGCTTTAGCTGGAATGATTTTCTTCTTCATAGGTACACTGGTACTTAGATGCGCAAACTCATAAAGCACAAACAATAATACTCTGTTCCCAGCTTTCTGGATAGGAGGTAGTATACTTTTTATCACTATACCTATGTATGTATCCATATGTACATAGAGACATATAGATATGTGTGTGTTTCTGCAAGGTGTGCTCCTTAGTCTCTGGTGCTTCTCAGTGCTACTTCATTATAAATAGAAACTCTCTTATTCATCATTTTCTATCTTTCTAATTTAAGAATTTATTATGTGGCCAGGAGGAGAAAAAAAATTAAAAATCAATAGCACCTGACCTGAATGAGCCAGTTATTATGCACAGGAAATTGCTGAGGTGAGTGTTTTTCAACAACTCTAAAATCTAACTTTGAAAATAAGTTTGAAAACGTTCATCCAAACCAGTCGTGATTATATATGAATAATGGATGCATCTGAAGAAAACAGGTCTGGCTTCAAAGCAATTTCCCATAGAAAAAGGTGATAAAATTAGTCAGATAAGGTAACACTACTACAGCAATGTGTCTGCTCAGCTTTAGAAGATCTCTTTACAGAACATGAGTTGCCAAGGTAGATGGCACAGTCTAATTTGCAGTGCCACCTATGTTACACTTACTCCGTTACATAAGGTCTGTCAATTCACCACCTTTCACGAAAAATAAATGCACCCAAAAAAAAAAAAAAAAAAAAAAAAAGGATCACTTTTTTCCATGTTTTTTTCTTCCTCAAACAGAAGTTCTGCCTAGAAACTTGCCATTTAAAAATACCAGCTCATTTTTGCTGAGGTCTCTCTCTTTCCTACCGCTACTCTGAGCTTCTTGCCATCAGCATGACTTGCCTATAAGTAGGAGAGTTTCATCACACACAAAAAACCTCTAACAAACATAAAACCGTTTAAGTCATCTCTGGAATTGTTGTGTTATGTAGCTTTTCTACACTCCAGCAAAAAAAGGAAAAATCACTAAAAGCTTCATAAACACTGAGGAAATAGAAAGCCAGAAAAGCACCATACTTACCAACTAACTTTAGCAAAGAAATTATCAAAGGGAGTAAAAATTGATAGATTTTAGAAATAGATTTTTTGGGGGTGATGCGAAATGCTAGCAGAACCATCAACATGCACAGGCAAAATGCAATTTATGGGAAGACTATAAAGATTTAATGCAGCCGCTCTCAAGAGTGCCGTGCGTTCAACGAGAGCCTCGCCGCTCGACAAGCACTCACCGTACTCGTTGTCGTAGAAGATGATGAACTTCTGCCAGGCGTACTCGGTGACCACCCTCAGGATGACGTCGTTGAGGTAGACCGGGGGCCGCACGGCGAGCGTGTAGTCGTCGTTGCGGCTGCTGCGCGTGAGGCCGCAGCCGCTGCGCGGCGTCCCCGCGGGCGCGCGCTGGATGAAGAGGTGAGGGATGTGCATGGCGTCCGCCAGCGACTGCAGCGATCCGGCTGACGTGCAACCGATGGAGCTGACGAGGGCCAGGATGCCCTGGTTCATGAGGTCGCAGGCTGCAAGAAAGCACAGCGAGATTCAGGATGACAGGGGCGGCTCGGCATTTTTCTGCCGCAACGCGCACGCTGGGAATGGAAACACAGCGGCTTCAGTCAAGTGAAACGTGGATAAAATTTTGCACATCGGGTCGCTCAGACACAAGTTCATGCGAGTCAGAGGGCTTTGCTGCTCGTGTTGAGCTGTCTTGCAGTAAAGGCTCCAAGACTGCCCCTTCCAACTGGCTCAGCAAGTTATTGCCTCAAAACTAAGCCAAGCAGGGCCCTTGGGAACAGCAGAAATGTCTTCCTAGCACTGAACTAACATGACTTCCTGAGGAGATAAACACTCCTCAAAGTCTAGCACACCAGCTCCATGAATAGCATCTTTGCATTATACACAGAAACCTTGAAGAAACAGCAGCTCAGGTTTGCTGTCAACTTTTGAAGACAACTGAATATGATTACGTACATCAACTTGTCCAAGCAAAAGCTGAATTGCTTTTGGGGTTCTCGGAGATATATGCAACAAGCTTACGTAACGCATCTTTTTTGGAGAGGAAAAACAAAATGAGTCTCAAAAATAGCAAAATACTTTCAAAAATCTAGTGATCAATTCATGCACATTTTCTCTCCCTGCTTCTATATGAGGGGCATGGAAATGTTTACCCAGGAAAATAATGCCCTGTAACTAATGGTCCGTTTAATGAAGACGGAGTTTACAGCAGACATCCTGCAGCACTCTACAAGTGACAGCCTCAGTAACACCAGAACTGTTTATCATGATTAATGTTAATGCAATCAATAAATAACAAAAGAATTAATAATGATGAGGTCTGTATTTTTGAAGCATTACCCTCTGAAATAAAGCAGAGTCAAGTGTTTGTGTTGGGCTCCTAATAGGATTGAGAGCTCGAAGGCAGCACCAGCACGAGCCCGTCACGTAACTCCCCGGAGTGCCCTCAAGGCCAAATTTTGAAATTCGTCGTTTGCCACTGGCAAAACGACAACTGCAGTTAACCTGCATTTACACATGGAAATTAAGTAATGGGACAGGAAGGTGCAAAGTGCATCTACATATGCAATTACCTTGTGCAAGACCATTCTGCGCACGCGGCAGGTGCGGGCAAAAGCAGCAGACCCACATGCACCGAAGTATTCCCTTAAAACCATGAAAACATCCTTTAACGCCAGACCTGTTGTCTTATGTCATACAGCTCTTAATCACAGAGACTAATATTTGACTCCGCAAACACTTATTGGCTTCAACGGCAACATTTACAGTATGATGGAGGAGCTACAGCAGTCAGGCCCACGTGGTGTCTGACTTCATGGCAAAACAGAAACAATGGAGATGACAAATTTCAAGGCAGTCACCCTCTTTTAAAGCTAAGAAAGATACTGTAAGAAAGATACGGAGCCATTAAACACGCCAGGACTGATTCCTCGGCATAACGACACTGCTGGGACACAAGCCTGGGAATGGGGTTGGAAGCTGACCTGGGAGATGACATGGGACAAGCAGCTTTTCCACAGAGCGGTTGCAAAATCTTCTGGCTCAGGAAAGCATTTTCCTTGGTGGTTCTCCTACATGGGCTGAGTACTGCTACATATCCTGATGGGAAGGCTACTGCTTGACAGAGAAAACTACTACCCATATACAGATCTACCCATTTATATATAGCTATCTAGAGGTCAATAGATATATCTAGATTTCAACTGTGACATAAAACTGAAATTATGTTTTTCAAAATCTTGCTTTTAGCTCAAGGAGAATTTAGGTTTATATGGGCCTGATAGCCCCCCTTTAAATAAAACACATCGTGCAACCCTGCAGTCTCTCAAAGATGACTTTTGAAAGTCTCTCAGAGCCAGCCTGCATTATGGAAACCACCTGAAAGTGTCTGTGTTTCCAAGTGCTCTGTCAGGCTAGGGACAATCAGTACCAATGCTGCCATGCTACAAAAGGGGGAAAAATATTTTCTGTGAATCGTGCTATTGAAACACAATGAGGGGGAAAAGAAGCACGGAAGAGACAGCTCCACAGCAGCAAATGCTGATGCTGGCAGGTAGGGTGAGGGAAGGACAGTCAGCAAGGAGAGGGAAGGATTTTAGCGTCTTCTCTCTCGACACGGTACTGCTGTTGCTACAGAGGCCTCAGGGCCGGAGCTGTCCGAGGGTTCTCTGTTTCATGGGTGCACATAGGAAGCTGCGTATCCTGGATCAGGGCAGGATACAGTTCCTCATGCCCACACCTCCTCCTCCCTCCTGCAGCCCCACACGTCACGGCTGTTGAACACAGAGGTGCCTGCAGGAGAGGCAGGCTTTTTAGAAAATGAGCATGAGAAAGTTCACCTCTCTTTCCGAACCAATCCATGACCACATTATTTGCCTTCTTTTTTTAATATACATAATTTCCTCAGTATGTACACCTACAGGCAAAGTAAAGACTATAAGCAATGCCAAAACATCACATAGAGTAGCATATGCTCCTCACCTAAAGTAACCTTCTACTGGTTCCAGTGGGAGAGCCAATTTTTGCTTTGGTTAAAAGCTTAAGGCTGTGGGTTGCATGGTTTCTTAATCCTTTTTTAACCACCAACACCCCCCCCCAACACAAACACACATAAACAAAAGCTTAATTAAGTCCTTTTCCTAGTGATCCAAATCTTGTAACCGGGTCTTATCAACTCACTAAAAGCTCTAGTCCAAATACATTTGAAATCCCACTTTTATGCTTTCTTGAATCTGAAATATCAAGCCTGTATTTTATCACATTTTCACATAAAAAAAGCTAAACGTGCCCATACAACCAAAGATTTATACAAAAAAGTCTTAATAGTATCTTAAATAGCATCTTGCCTTTCACATTCTGTTGCAATTTCAATTGCTACAGCCATCTTAGAGATTGCATTTTCAAGCTGATATTTATTTAGTCTGCTGCCAACATGATCACCCTGCATTAGTTCGATAACTACAGAAGAAACTGAAGTCACGTGGCAACTTTTATGACCCCACTCGGTACAGCAGACATATCAAATTCAAATGGACTTGTACACAGGCTTGGCATAGAAGAGCAAAGAGCTAGTAATAACATTTAGGCAACATAAAAGCTGATAGATGTTAAATTCACCCTCATCATCACCATCACAGGGCAGATGCTATATAAAAATGCACCTTCACCAGCTGCAGGAATAAAGCTGATAGCAAAATTTCGCAGGTTGTATAGACAGAATATCAGATAACTCCAAACAGCTCTCAAATGTGAGCATATACACACATCCATTATCTCATGTATAACACACGCCGGAGCACGCGCACGGCCTGACATCTAACTCGGCAGCTTATCGCATCTTCCTCAAAACACAGAGCTGCTCAAGTTCCAGCACTGGCCGGCTGGCCGCCAAAGGAGAGAGAAAAATACAATCTCGTAGAGCAATATCTTTTGTAAAATAGAGTTTGGCACAGCATCTAAGTTAACAAAAACATACACACACAAATAATTTTGCGTTCAGTGTGCTATTTTTTAAAATAAAGTGCATAGCCACTGCAATTTCAAATAAATAATTTATATCTAGGCTATCAGCTTGTATAAGCACTTCCAGCAAAGCAGAATTAAAATGGTCATGGTTACAAATGTCTCTCTAAAATGTGTTCTCTATAAAATGGAAACAATGGTAGGGCCTTAAATAACCACTAGTTGCTGTAACTCAGCAAAAAGAAAAAAAATCCATAACCAAGGGCAAGTTTAAAAATGGATGCAGGAATAAATAAGCAGCAACAAAAAAAGGACTGTTTAGATTTAAGCACCGCTATTAGTGTGGGCACTTTCTAATCATTTCCCCCTGTTTCCTCTTGCTAATAAATCATAACAAATTGTACTCATACACCGCAAACTCACGAGGACAAGGGGAACAGGGAGGATAAGATCACAAGCTTCCAGTAACAGCCTCATGTTGTTCCCTTTCAAGTTCCTGTTAAACAAGGTCAGATCAATTCTTCACGTTCGTTTTCTGAAAACCATGATGTTGGGCCTCGTGAGTGGGTAGTATCCCCCCAAATTATCCAAGGTGCACTCTGGAGTATTTTTTTTTCCCATTTTTCTATAATTGACAAATCACATGGTCCTTCCCAGAGCAATAGGGTGCCTTGACCTACAAGATAACGTGTGTTTAGTGCATATCAGTGCACTGTTCGGTATTCCCAAAGCCCCGGTGTCGAAGGCTGCCCCAACGTGAGACCAATCACCAGTGAAACAGCCCCGTGTCACTCCCTGGGATGTCCTTTTCCAAGCCAGCCATTTCTTTGGGATCCATAAGATTCACCACAGGCTGAAAAGAGCTAAAAGCCTACAAGCCAGCAAGAGGCCAGGGAGAAAAGTCTAGTCCATAAGAACCTCCAGGTTTTTCTCTGTAATGGTCCATTACAGATGAGGAAAACATTTATTAATCATTCTGACAAATTTACCCTTCCTGCACCTTTATTTATATCTAACTACATTTAGGTCTTCATAAATTGCTCATTCAAGGGACAAAATACAACATGCCAGGGGGCTTGAACACCTAATAAATGGCTATTAGGCACTCAGGATTCCTGTTGCTTCGAAAATATATATGATGATTTCTTATTTGCTTTGAAAAAAATATTCTGCTGGCTGCTCTACAAACCCATTATTAATATGCAAGTGTTCACGAGGACACAGGGACAGACATCCACCAGTTCCACCTGGCAAAGGCTAAAGGCTGAGGGTAGAGACTGGTGTTTTTCACTCAAGTTTTGCACTCCCATGTGGAGATTTTCAGTCTTTGGCACCTTTAAATAACAGTCCCCAAACATTCATGACCTCAGCGTATTCCCATGATAGGGAAGGGGTAGCAGCAGGGGGGGAAAGAAAAGAAAAGAGTATAAAACAAAACAGAAGACGACCATGAAAACCTGCAAGAAGCTTAAACATATGAACTGCAGGTCTTTTTGGTTGGCGTTCATCATCTTGAATGCAAGAAGCAAGGATAAAATGCAATTACGAGGCTTGTGATCAAGTAAGCCTGGTGTCAAATGCTCAATAAATCTTTCTGGTCGCTTTCGGATGGCACTTCTGCTCCCGCCAATTATTCCTTCCTAACACCATGGTTCACCCCAGACTTAGAGCTGAATTATTTCTAGATGAGTGACAGCGCATCCTTAATACACCCTGAAAGCTATTCAGAAAGCCATAAGGGTAAGATGTGGAGAGGAGTATTATTGGTGGTTGGATTTTAAAGAATTTTCTCCTTTGAATTGCAGATAACAGAGTCCCTCCAAATCCAGCCAGTCCCATTCACATTTCTGATAAAGTTAAGGAAAGCCATTTCATTTACATATTCAGTGTAAACATTAACCTATCTTTCCACCCTCCGATACATCATACACAACTCGGACAGCTAACACAGTATTTTAAACTCACTTGTAATTAACCTCTAAGGGATTTTAGTTTGTCCTGACCATAAAACAAGCGTGTTTGAGTCTTAACAGTAGCGCTTCTCAAGCCTTGGGATTGCTTTGTTTGGGAGAAAAAATCCAAACCCCTAATACCTAAAAATAAATGCTAGGAATAAAAACCCAATTCCCACAGAACATTTCCATCTCTGTTGTACAAAAGCCCTACAAGCACTTTCAAATGCCTTTTTTTAAGTAACAAGACTTTTTTTTTATTAACAAGTCTCTTAAGTGTTCAAGTTGTTGCACCTAGATCTGGGGAGACTTCCTTCCTCCTAAGGATGGCAGTCTGTAAATTTAATGACAATGTATATATTACTTTACACTTCTGTGCAACTTCTCCCACCCCTTACTTGGTTCCTCTTTGCCCTTGTGCTGCTGCCGAATCTCCTAATTTCTCCTAGCAGCGCTGTGTGAGAAGTTATTAAACAGAGAATAGTGTCTGATACACTTATTAATAGCTAGCTTGCCTGCTGCACAGCAGCAATTACGTGGAAACAAAAAGGCCGACTCTTTAAGCAGCTTATTATAGGATTAATGACAGTTATCAAAAGATAATGCCCTGTTAAAATCAGAGGGCTCTACTCCAGTTGTAAGATCTTTGAAAGTCAGTATGGAGGCGCCGGAATAACAGCAACAACAACAAAAAGGAAACATGTTTCAACTATAAGAATGAACAATTCTCATTTTGCAGACTTACGCCATAACAAGCAGGGGCAATATCCTTGTTAGGGGAAGAAAACACCCAACTTGACCCTAGTTTGACCCACATCACACTTTCCTAGCAACACAGCAGTCATAATGGCCAAGTTTTCCTTGCAGCCCTTTCATTTCAAACCCAACTTTTCCCTCTTACCATCTTTTCCTTCCCACGAGGATGCTGAAACGTTTGCTTGTCCTCCCTCGCCTCCCTCTCTCCTTGAGATTTGACCAGCCAGCCAAGGAAACTTGCTCTTCCTCTACCTTTCCCCCCTCCACTTCTTTCGCCCTATCTCCTCCGACGTCAAGAAACAACCAGATCCAGAGGACTTGGCACCGCACTGAGAACCCGAAGGCTCACAGCCTGGTCGCACATCTGCTGGGACTTCCTCACCTGACTATATTCTGGATGAGCAATCCGATTTCTCCAACACTTTGAGGACGACGATACTTTCACAACTTGGCATTGTCAGAAGTTCCTAACCATCCCGCCTCCCTCCTGAAAGCCGGTATGTTTCAGGGCTCCTCTTTCTCCCCCAAGCCTTCAGTATGGCGATGACCAGTGTTGCTGGAGAGAGGCGCCGCACAGCACAACCCCACAACCCAGCGCCGCGCAGACCAAGGGACACGCAGCTGGTGGCAGGAGGATAACTGGCACCCCCTACAACAGGAAGATCTGCCCAGGCTGCCCTGAATGAGCCTGGCAGCCCAGGCGGAGATGGTGCTAAAACTGCTCAAAAATAAGACCATCCCCCAAAAGGAAAAAAGAAATATATCCATGAACAGCAACTGGGGAGAGCTTCCTGTCCTACAGCACAAACGGCAAATGTCTGGGGAATGTTGAGCTGAGGGGGACACTAGACTAGCTTTAAAAGAAAAAGTGAGAAAAGTGTTCGTAAGCCAAAAAAAAGCACGTATTAATTCCTTTATCAAAGAGGCAATTCTACTAGACGAGCGACACGAGCAGAGCAATTTGAACAGCAAACAACACTAAGGCCAGAGCTTGCGCTTGCCGTGAAAGAGGGACCAAGACACCATATCAAGATAAAGGAGACGTGTGTGAGAACACAAAGGACGCCAGGAACAGAGCGCATCAGCCACGAGAAATACACGGGCGTGAAAATGCCGAGCAGCCTGCAGGAGCTGGGAATATCAGTTCCATTAGCAACTCGGCCGCTCAAGAAAACCTCAGACGAGTCAAAACAGCTATCACCGCCGTTATCTGCTAAGAATAGACATTGTGCTTATTTCGCTGACTGACACACAGAATAACAATCATGATAGAGTAAAAATATCAACTACCTTTTATAGAACACTTCTTTACTTGCAGCGCAGAAAGTGCTTTGCAAAGCAGCTCAGCATCTTCATCTCCATGTCACAGAAGGAAAAGCAGATGTGCCAAGGGGAATTACTTGCCCAAGGTCAGGCAGCAAACCCTGAAAATTGTTTTCCATGAGCCAAGCTAAAACATGCACAAAGACCAAAAACAACAGCCTTTTGTTGCAGCTCTTCATTGTTTGCTTTAAGCATTAGTGGATAAGTAAAAGCATTTTATTTTCTGAGCCTAATGCAACTAAGCTTTATGAAGAGCAAAGATTTGGATGGAGGGCAGGACGAGGTGGCCTTTGACAGTGGGATTAAGCAGCAAGGCTCTCCAGATGCGCAGTGACCCCAGGGCAGTGGGCAACAGAGGGGAGCAGGGAGGCCACAGAGCGATGGGCAACAGCCCACGGGCTCGACAGCCAACGCGCTGACAAACGTGTCGGACATGAGGGGCACTGAGGAAAAACCCATGTGGTGCACGATGCAGACAGAGCCGCAGACAAAACAAGCCCAAGTTGGAGACTATTTTTGGAGGAGTAACGGTGCAGTGTTTGTTTGGTGCCAGTTGCAACTTTTTACGGAGATTGCTTTGACTTTAATGATTGCAGGAGATGCCAGGAAGAGAAGGCAATGCAGGTTTTGCCTTTTCCCTTGACTTTTCCCAATGTCATTAAAAAGAAAAAAAATCTGCACAACTCTGACATGGTTGCCTGAAACTGGTATTTCACTACTGTATCTCTCTTGCACCAATCATGTAGGGCAGGAAAAAACAACAGAGGCTTCAGCTTCCAAAGCAGGCACTGAGTGACTGTACAGACTCTGCAGTGCACAACTGGCATTTTGAGTAACACCACATTGACCAGAACTGCTTTGTTCACTTGTAACTTCTATCTGATGGAAAAGTGAGTGATTTTCTCCCTAACTCCCTGAACAGCTTTTAACTGCCATCAGCCTGAAGTGCCTATCAAACCACTTCTCACTGCATGAGCTGGGACACCAGGAGCTTGACTCCTTCACTGCAGTCTTTCAAAGCCCTGGACGCAGCGTTCCCTGTGGCAAGCGACTACCACCCTTTCCTCGCCTTCCCTGAGGCCTCAGCAAGAAGATCTGCTGTGCCCTTGTGGAGAAAGGGACCCACCATGGTTTTGTTCTCGCATATATACACACACACAGCTTGCAGTGGTGCCCTAAAAGTGTCAATAAAAAAGAAGGTTATATACCACTATCTATATAGTGCTATAGATATAGTAGGTATGTAGATATATCTGCTATAGATGAGTATATCTGCTATATCTGAGAGATATAGATTCTTTGCTGTATTTGTCACTTTGGCAAATCCCAAGGGTTTGAGAAGCAGGAAGCTTGTGAACTCATCCCAGAACTGCACCTGACCCTTGCTGGTGAGGTTGCATGAAGAAGGCCACCTACGTGCTGACATCTTTCAATTTCCATATGTTTCTCAGTTATTCTCATTTGTTAGGAGGTCATTCCAAGAGTTTGCTCCGTGCGTTTTCTCATTTGGTGCATCTGTAGCCCACACACAAATACATACACATACACCTAGAAATTCCCCGTTGACTCTGGCCCTCTTCCCTGTGTCCGCAGCAGATCCCGTGACCAGCTGCAGAGCCCAAATGGAAAAGCTAAAGCAAAAGGCAGGTTTCAGCTCTGAGGACACAGGCTCTTCCTCCCAGCTTTCACAAGTTACAGAAACCGCCCACCCTTCTAAGACTTTAAGTCTTTCCACTGCAGAAACAGCCCAAGATCAATCCTCTGCAAGGCTTCAATTAACAAAGGCATAGTGCTAGCTCAAGAAATGACCCCAAATCCAGCGATTTTCTCCCCACACCAACAAATGAAAGCCCTTTCTACCTGGCATTGCCATTTGAGTTAGCGTCACCCTCGTTCCCTGCTGTTTCGGTGTGACAGCAGATGAGCAATATCAAACGCTGCAGAAGACGACGTGACAGTCCTTATAGACGTTTCAAACTCCTGTGCAAATTACCACGCTTCACAAAGGAAGCAATAAAAGAGCACACAAAGGAGGGAGAAATAATCCTCTTATTCTGGGTACGAGCACCAGTCCTAGAACAAACAGGAGCTAAAACTCAAGACTTTTGAAATGAAGAATGGCAAAAAAGTTGGCTTGGTGTTTTCATGCAACGTCTAAGTTCTGGAAACAGCAGAAACTGGCAAAATATTTGAAATAGCGAAAAAAAAAAAGAAATGTATGAGTGTGTTTCACATACCCATCTTATTCTTTTTCTTTCTGCTGTTAAAAAGAAGAACAAGGTCTACTTAAAGCCAAGAGTTTCCCAGTAAAATTCAACAACTTGAACAGTGCCTTTCAGTAGCAAACTTTTCTCTCCTTATCCTTTTTGGGCTTGATCACCTTATTTTCCTGCACTGCTTGGTAGCAATTCGCACACAAGATGCCTCAAGGTAGTAAGCCGGGTAGCTCCCTCCCTCCGCATTTCCTCGTGCAGCCTCACAGGAAGGTTTCCTGATCCGTCCCCCAGCAGAGACGCTCGCCCGTTTCCCAGGAGAGCAGCACAGGGCAGTCGGAAAACCTCCCGTCCGAGGGCTGCAGACCTCAAGGCACCCGCATGTAGCTCCCCTCTGCTGTTCCACGGAATTATTCCTGTCCCAAAGGGCTCTGCGTGCTGCTCAGACCCCGCTTAGCTGCAAGACACAAACCCCGTGCAGCTTCAGAGCTGCAAAAAGACTGGACATCGTGGCCCCACCAGCTCCAGGGAGCTTTCCGCACATGCACATTTGCCGTACACCTGCAAGGATAACAGAAATAGAAACTCCTCCTGGCTGCAGGGTACATAAACTGTCCACTGCCCTTATTCACTGTGCTTGTGCTCTTAATAGGAGCTGGCACAGGCTCAGGGACTCGCACGTCCCGCTGCAGAGCTCGGGACTGTTCTTATTCCTACAGCATCTTCGCCAAGGAGGGCTCCAGCATGTAACACCACGGCCGTGGACTGATACCATTGTTTTATTTTTAATAGATACAGCTGCAGAGGGAATTGTTAACAGCACTGGTGCTATGAAAAATAGATTAGGCAAAATAATACAATTTATAGCGAATGCTGCTCATGTGAAAAGCCAAGAAATTAGAAGAGCATCTATTGTAACATGTAAGATATTCCTGTGACTTTCATACAGTTTGAATAGATCAGATAAATGATTCTCTGAATGTAAAACGTGGCAACTTCAAGTAAGGGGATTTTTATATAGGGTGTCCTTGCAAAGTTAAGGAAACCTGGCCAAACTAGATCAGGGAAACGTTTTCCTAGAAGAGGCTGGCATTTCAGAGCCAGACATCTATTCAAGAGAAGAAAGTGCTCTCTGGTAAAGGCTGCTCTTTGCCCAACTTGACCATTAGTTCCAAGAGAGCAATGTGTTTTTCCTTTTCTCATGTTTATATTTAGGACACTACCCCAAAAGAACACCACCTATTTTGTTTTCTTACAACTACACTACTACTTCTGGGGGGTGGGGGGCAGCACTGGTGAGGACTAGCGTCAACTAGCATGGTCAAAGACATGCTCTAAACTCTGGAAATTTAACCCAATCGGACAGTGGGCCTTGCACACTGAAACAAGCCAGCACATGCCTAAAACAATCTAAATTAAGAGGGAAAAATGCAAGCAATCCTGGCAATGCAGCCACACCATAGAAGCATGTTTACTTTAGAGGACACAATTTACCTTTTACCAAATATAACCTTAAACCAAGCAGGCCTAGGAGAGTCCGTAATCACCACACTATTAATTTGTCGGCTTCAGATCCATCAGCGCAGATGTGTATCAGACTCCGTATGAGAGAAATCACAACCCAAAGCCAAGCCTTGACTTCCTCTTTTTGGAAAACCTTCTACAGCTACTGCAAGCGTCACCGCAGGAAGGGAAGATACACCCAGCACACACAGCGCACTGCAGTATTTTATCTATATTTTATACACACCATGTTTTAGAAGACTTGAGTCAGGGGCTCTTCATAGCTCTCACCAGCAGCTCTCGAGGCAGGTGGAGGTCACCAGTTTGTGCACCCAGAGGCCACTGATGCCTCCTAAGGAGCCTCACCTGAATCCAGACTCATAAATCCTTCTCCTTACCCACCTACTCTGCCACAGGGCTGAATCATTTCCTTCCACCTGATCCAGCCCTCACTACCCAAATGCAGGTGAACACCTATAGCCCTGGGAGAGGTTTTTTTTTTTCTCTTAGAACTTGCTGGAAAACACCATTTTTGTTGCCAAGAAATCATTTGTAATTTGTTTTGCCTCTGAGACACCTTCAACTTGCAAGTAACAGCCACTTTTAATCACAGCATCGGTGATTAAAGCCATCGTGCAGCATGCGGGACACACAGTTGGGTTTCTCCTTCCCGCCTGGACCTCCCACAGCCAGGTCCAGGGGAGCTAGTGACTGTGTATGCCCGTCACTTTGTTGTCACCTACCAGCAGAACATCTCCATTCCCGGGACCTCTGTGAATGCAGGCTCTCACCTCACGGGCTCATCCTAAAAAAGCTGCATTTTGCTTGGGGGAGGCCAGATGCTCCCATCTCCAGGAGTAAACGCCTCGGGGCAGGAAGCAGAGAGGGTCCTCCCTCTCTCTTCCTTTCAGCACTAGAAGTCTCATTGCACGTGGACACGAAAGCCCTCATCCTCCACGCTGTGTTCAGCAGGTGTGTGGAACACGCACCCAGCAGGCATCTTAGTGGAGCAAACGAAAGGCTCCGTCTGCAGGACACCAACACGGCCTTCGTACGAGACGGCAACGCTCTGCACTCACCCTATTACTGCACATACTCCATCTAACACCACCGCGACTTGTGTGAGCACGAAGGGAACTCGGCCCTCGTCACTGCAGGTGCTCACAGAGCACTGGAGAAGCCATCACTTCTCAGCCTTGCCAAGTGCAACTGTCCATGCCACCAGCTCCTCTTCTTCCCTTCATGTGTAAAGGAGACCCTCCTCTGAAAACCACGCGCAGAAAAGCCGAGGAACACAGAATCGGCCCAAACCAGCAACAGAAAAACAAGACCCCTGTGGTGATGCCTTAAATTGATTTTGAATGACAAATGCGCATAATCTAATTTAATTTAGGGTGAATGACTTGACAGAATTAAAATGAACACACCAGAGGATTCGCTTTTTAATGCATATATTGTCATCTTTCAGATCAGAGAAAATCATACTGATAAGCACTTTCGTAAGATGTCTCACTCCTTCAGCATTATTCAACTTGTGTTTTTTTTTTTTTTTTCTCCCATAAAACCTGCCAGGCAAACGGCAAATAGAAACAAGATCATAAAATGTCTGAACATGCACGCACACAAGAAACTAAAAACATTTAATACTTCACAGATTATACCCTAAACTATCCCTTGGCTCCCATCTGAAATGTTTTCTTAGAGAAATTAGGGAGATAACTCTCCATATTAAAAGAAGTATAGATGCCCAACAAGCTCCTTGTTGGCATCTACAGTGATGCATCCTGTATTTATTCAGGCTCCACTTTGATTCTTTTCTGAGGTTTCTTGGCCGTGCTAGTTTACAAGACACACGTGCTATTAAAGAGGAACCACGATCCAACACTCCTCATGAGATGGTGATCACAGAAACGTGGAGTTACAGAGGTGGCATCTTCCCTCACCTCCATCTATTCTGATATTTTGGTCAACTAGATTACTTTGCAGACGAATAAATCTGAGGCACCTAAAAACTCCACAAGCAAAACTATTAAAAACACAACAGTGAAAAATACCAACAGCCAAAGCTTGTCTGTGTCTTAGGAGAAACCGCAAGGGAAGGAGAGCAAAGCCCAAGGATCAGTAAGCATTTATTTCCAAAGAATGAGACTGCTGTAAGAGGGAAGAATGAAAGAGGGTCAACCCTAGGATGAAGGATGGAAGATCGCGATTATCTGGAATAAAGTAGATGATTTTCATGGTATCTCATCTGGGATGAAGGGGAATGATATGTCCAAATCACTGGATACAGGGATACGGAGTGAATTCTACAACCTCTCACCTCCTTAGTCCAGTGTGGACCCACCTAAATATTCCCAAATAAACTCTGCTGGAGTGGGGCAAAATAGCTCCATTTTCGCACATAATACAAGAACAAAGTTTTGCCCATTAGCAAGAGCTTGTCCTGAGTGGGAAAATGGGGTCAAATTTAAGAATAGAATATTCAAAAGGAACACCATAAAGTTAAAAAGATTTGGGAGAGAAGGAAGAGAGAAAATCCTCTATGTTACTGTGGTTTTATTTGCCCTCTGTTCAGTACCATTTTTTCCTTAGGAGGAAGCTGCCATATCCCAGAGTGCTTCCTATGAAGATAAGGAAACTTCTAAATCTCCTTGATAGTTACCACTCTGTATCAACAGCCCTGAGCTGTTCAGTACTCTGAGATTAAAGCAAGCACTAGGTAACAGCAAAAAAAAAAAAAAAAAAAAATCACATAAAAAAAATCACATTGCTGAAGTTAACACTGGTTCTGCTCCTGACTTCATCACTCCTGGTTATCCCTTAGAAAAAGGGCAATGACAACAAGGATGACTTCCTCCTCGTCCCCAACGTAGGCAATTTTACATTGCGGAGACATTGGAGAGGATCTAAACCATCAGGTCACCCTTAAAACATCATAATTCACAGTTTTTCATCTTCCTGCTTCTTTAATATCATTTTTTCACCAAAGGCAAACCTGGGTGAATCTTTCTTTTCTGCAGCCAGAAGTAACACTGGAACTTAGGATTTTTATGCTTGCAGCTTTCTTGGGCATGGACATACTGATAAAAAGAGCTTACAGAAAGAAGCAACAAATTAATCTTGATTTTTTCTTAAATTGCATATATATACTCCTGATTATGATTCCTTACATGACCGCAGGCCCCTGTCACATCTTATTGCTCCAAAATATTTTTCTCAAGTGCTCGAAAAAGAAGGTTGCTTTGAAACGTGCATCAAAACAACTTCAGCAGGTGGAGAGAAACCAAACAAGAAAAGAAGCGGAGCACAGAAAAGACTTTATTTAATCCTCTCCCTTTGGCATTTATAGAGACGCTTTGGAGAAATCAATATTTCCAGGCTTATGAGAAAAGCAGGCAGCGAGGCCCAGATTTCACATGCTTTATGGAAGCAGCCTTCCTGCTCGCTCCCGTGTGGAAATATCAGAACACGACAGCATCCAAGAGCCATCACATTCACTAACCACCCTGCAAACGGGGAGCTGCTGCATTCACCAGCTGCGAAGCCCTAAGAAGATGCCCAGTAACCGGCTCCTACCACAGCAGGAGCACACGCATAGAGTAGTGTTCAACTCCTGGCTAGGAGCAACATGGAATTCGGTCTCCTGAGCTGTAAATGATCTTTGACGCTATGGAGAAGCAGCATGCCAAGGGCACCTGCCTGTGCAAGAGCCCCTCACAGAGCGAGAGCAGACAGCAGCTACCCCTGCTCGCGGGTCTGATGTTCAGCAAACAGAATTTCCTCCCCGGGAAACGGTAACCGACGTTGGAACGCGCAGTCATAGTGCGAGCGCACTGTGACGGCACAGGCACTGCGTGTCCTCCCAGACAGCTCATGCACCTGCGCAGGTTTGATTCTGTTTAGAAGAAAGGGGAAGAATAATCTGAAGGAGAAAAAAGGAAAAAAAAAAAAACAAAAACAAAAGAAAAAGAAAAAGGGGGAAAAAAAAAGAAAAACCATGCAAATGCATATTAGTTACAATGGCTCTGTTGGGTCATCCGGGCAAGAAGAGCAGCCGAAGGGAACGGTAGCTGGCCGGAGCCCACGCCAATCAATCCATTACAATCTAAGCACAGGCTGCTCTGCCGGAGGCACCGGGTCCCTACGACTCTGTTCCTGCCAGTTCCAGGGCAGGGGGAGGCGCTGGCACCGCAGGGCTCTGGGACCAGGGCTCGCCAGTCCTTGCGGATGCTGGAGAGAACCTTGCTCATCGCGCGCAGCGATTTGTCAAAACACCCCACATTGAGGGCAAACGAGCTCTAGGATAAGCTATTCAAGATAAGCTGTTTTGCTCAAGTACGGCCACGCAGATTGTGTATCCTCATAACATCTAGGATGGAGGAAACTAAATTAGAAAACTGTTGCCAAGCCAATTAGTACCAACTCCCATCAAAATACAATTTAAAAGAGCATCCCCCTCATCCACTATGATGTGGAAATATCTAATAGGAAAAAAAAAAATCACTCAGGCAAGGAGCCTAAAATCAGATTTTTCTCTAGCAAAACTCAACCAAGGAAGGATACACATTACCAAACAACTTCACTAAAAATCAAAGCACAGAGAAATATATCCACATACCCCGAAGATGGTGGCAATATATACTGCATTCATTAACAGCCCGCCTATGGCTTGCCAACGACCTGAACTTTTTCCAAATGCTTTAGCTAGCTGCAATTTGACCACAGTCCATTTTGGCCACACATTTAAAAATATGTCTTTCCATTCATGTATATTGCGATCATTTTGTGAGTGTTAAAGCTAGGCATTACAATTAAAACATGCATTACTCGAGCATTTATGTACTCTATTTGGTTATTTTTATCACATTCAGACACGCAAGTGCACATTTCTCAAGCTGGTGAGACCAGATCAATTACAACTCATTCAAAGCACAGAGAAACTCTGTGTTCATATCAGAAATGAATCCGTCTACAAGATTCCTTGTTCAGTACTTGGTCAAATACCTTAATGTTAAGGCACTCAATTTTTGTTTTAGCTAAATTAGAAGTGATGTCAGCTCAATGGAAAGGTTGTTTTCTATAAACACAACACTTCATAGAAGTTCTCAAGCTAGCATTATATTTCTTATACAGCTCTCATGGAAGAGGGAAGTACAGAGAAAACCTTTTCTTCAGTGCATTAAAATGATACAAGTTACCTACGTCTTTCTAAGATCAGGCACCTTCGTTATTTACAACCGCCCTATGATCATGATCCATGTGCCCATTTCGAATTTAGTGATAATCTTTAGCCTTTCGAAACAGTCCGTATTTTTCCCCCACCAGAAAAAAACAGCAGCAATTAAAGACCATGTCTTTTCAGCACAGAATATAGAACAGTTCTGAGATCCAGCAATGAAATCTGACTAAAAGGATCATATCCCATGAAAATTAATACAGTAAAATTGAACATGTTTTGACATGACAGTTTTCAAATATACCTCCTAAACTGCTAAGTGACAGTACAGGCACTCAAAAGATTATCTTCTTTTTGACATCTGCTTTTTTTTTTTTTTTTTTTACTAAAATTACTTTCCATTTGTCAAAGTTATATTGCCACCATCTACTGTTCTCCATGATTTTCTGTGGCACGAGAAGGGAGTTCTGTAGTTCTATGTGGAAAAAATATTCAGCCCCATTATTTATTTTAGCAGCTACAGCGTGGAAAACAGCTCTGGACACTTGCTTGTTTTTCAACATCCCCCGGTGAATGCAATGTAGAACTAACACGGTCATTTCAAATGCAAAATGCCCTAGTTTCAGTGCTGCCTGCTATAATGCTCCAGCAGCGTGTTATTTCCGGCACTAGTTTTGGTTCTTGTATTTGAGTGTGTATGTGCACATGCACATATATTATTTTCTGAAGAATTATTTTCTACCTACCTAAAATAGCAAACTTCTATTGGAAAAGTTCTCCAGTAAAGTAAATGCTTTCATAGTCTTGGCATATTCTCTGAAAACAAACAAACAAAAAAAAAAAGAATAAAACTCCCAATATACATTTTTTTAGTAACATCGCCAATATCTGACTTCTGCTGATGGCTTGCATTTAAAATTTCTATATGACAGTGCTTCCACTTCAGTTTATTGGCTACTCAGAAACATAAGGAAATATCTGTAAGGACACGAGGATGCCAGAACGGGGAAGAGCAGAATTGCTGACTGCAATTACTGACCATCATCAGCCCCTTTTTCCTGCTCTCAAAAATTAAAGCGGGAAGCGAGAAAACGCAGAACACTATTTGCTGTGCTCATTAACTGCAATTATACAAGTGGAGTGTTATCTTCTCCCAGGATGCAATGACCAAGCCCAAGGACTTCAGATTTGTAGCTATCTGCTCTGATTTAGCTTCTATCTGAGAGATACAGGCTGTGCCTGAAGCAGCTCATCTTTTATAAGAGAATGAACTAAGTCCACAACAGCAGAAAACTTCTCAGGAAGCTGAGCTGATTATTTGCAACGTGCCCAGTAACAGCGAGCAGCAGAAATGCTTCACCAAGGAGGACAGGCTGCCCTGGGTGAGGTTTCCTCATGCTACATACCTGTTAGCCCTTGAAAAGCTATTGGTATTCTACTTTATCCTTTACCATTTTAATGATAATTAATTTTCAGTGCATCAGTGCATGTTTTAGAACTACTTTTATAACTGAAATACTCGTTTGAATAAGATGCTTAGTAATAGAAATGGGCAGTGGCAATGCAAGGAACACTTAAAATAACAGGGATCCTCAAATGAAATTCAGCTTTCATACTCCAGCTTCCTTATAAACTGAGGTGTTTCAGCAGTGGGGTAATAACTTCATCCAAGTGGGAAATCTTTGGCTCTGTTTAAGGCTTTGAGTTTAACATAAAGGAAAGACATGAAGATCTCATAAGCAGTATCAACATGAAAGAACTGAACTCCGGGTATTTCAAGGCACATTCATACTGCTCTGCAGAAAAGCTGATCTTACCAGATTTAAAAACAGCACAGCTGTGAAGTTTGAACTCTGTGTATGGTGTTTACTAGGTCTAGCTCTGTTTAGAAATAAAATTCAAAATAAGTTATAACTTTGTGACTTACTCTCCCCCCATCTCCTTTACTCAGGGATGCCATTTTTGCTTAGAATTATTCGTTTAATCTTATCAAGGCTACAGAGGGGACCAGAGCCCTCTGCCTAAGAGCATGGTGATATGCAGCTTAATACCCGTACAGCAAAGCAGAATGAGCAGCTGAGAGCGGAGGGCTCTGACGGGAAGGACAGCGGTCACTGCCCTGGCTGTATGGCAGCACATTTACTTGTAGCATCAGATTTACTGCAGCATCCTGGCAGAAAACATTCATTTTCATCATGCGCATTGTTACAAATCTCATTTAAACACGATTCTGGCATCTTCTAGCAAAAATGCCCAGCTCTTCACGGATCTCTCTCATATCACTAATGAATTTCAGCAGTGACAAATGATACTCTCTGCAGTTTTTTCCTAGCTCATCTTCCCAATACCTATTTTCTGCAGCATTCCCTGCTGGGCACCTGTTAAAAGTCTGAATCATCTTTTGACATAATAGACAGGCTATCGGTTCAATAAAAAAATATTACAGATTGCAGGATCAAAACTGCAAGTACTAACGGAGGAGGAAAAAAAAAAAAACCCTCAACAGGTGGATGTCTGGGCCAAATGAAGTTACCTTAGCAGAAAAACTCAGATACAAAGTTTGCTGTTGAAGATAGAAGCCAATTCAAACCTTGAATAGGTTTTACAATAATATCTTTCTACAGCTAAAACACTGCAGTTGAAACACATCTGTTGTTGAAAGACATGGATATCTTACTACAGAAAGCTGAATGCTTCGTTTTGCTTTACCCAGTGCTTACACATTCCCCTTTTAAAGTATGACAACTTAATACTAGGAGTGGGTTTTTCATTTTTACAAGCAGTGTAGAACAGTGTAGAGCAGTGCAGAAGGGTCTTTGAAATGAGAAAGAAATACTTTTAATTTTGAAGCGTAACAGCAAAATCAAAGCTCACAAAGACTGCAAAACTGTATATAATAACACATAGAATTAATTTTGGATAATGACAAAATATTTACTTATTCTGCTAGACTACATGCCCTTTACTATACCTCAATTCAAAAGCAGATTTTCCCACAGGGCAGCAAATAAGCTCCAGATCTTGCCATCATGATGATGATTACAGGCTGTGATGATCTTGGTGAAACTGTTAACTTGTCATCTTGATGAATGCTCTCACAATAGACCTTCTCGGAGAGTCCATAAGCACTGTTCATGGTCAAATTCCTCTCCATTTAGGAACAAAATGTGAGAGCACAAGCCCAGATTTCCTTCTCTGCGTGACCACCCCTGGGCTGCCGCATGGTCTGGCCACCTCACTCTCCATAGACTGTTGGGCCAAAGGGACAGGTGCCCCAAGTCCTAGGTACCACCGAGGTTTGGTCTTAGGTGCTCACCTTGCATAACTGGAGCCCTGAGAGTATCCGAGCTAGAGAGAGACCGAAGTGGAGAGATTCAGACATCAGGGAGCAAAGGCACTTACAGTCCGATTTCTGTGACTGAAGATGATAAATACCGCAGCAGTTGATTAATAACCTAAGAATTAAATTGGCTATATGATGTCCTATTGTGAGGCCTTACGCTCACTGTATTTACTAATGTCACTAATAGTTAGTGACTAATCGTCACTAACGATACCACACACACACACACACACACCAGTTACTACCGAAAATAAAGATTCCCCAGAAACAAGACAGAGCAAGGGCAGATACTGAAAAGCCTGCAATATTAGTGCAGGTATATCAAAAGTATTAAACAAAACAAAAAAACTAATGTTGCTCACATCACATAGAGCCTTCTCTTAAATGCATTTTCCAAAAGGATTTTTTTAAATATACACTAAAGCTCAGCAGCTTTGTCTACAATGAAGAAAGGGGCTACCTTTTATGCAGGGCAAAGCTATGAAACACACTCAAGTTCATGTTGAACCTGGCAGCCCTCCCAACACCTCTGGCAACAACTCACCCTTCTGAATCTGAATAAAAACTTGTGAAATTTTAGCATCATTTTCTACATTTCTTGCTCTCTCCCTCTTTTTTTTTTTTTTCTTTTTAATTAAAGCTTCTGAAGAACACTGATTGAAAGGTTTTTTTTTTTTTTTTTGTATCCTCTTACTGCTTTTTTAATTCTTTACCTTGGTCCTTTTGTACTCCTCCTTCATCAGGAATGCAAATAAAATTCACGGGTAATCAGCAGCTGCCCCAGGCGAGCACAGAGCCCCGTTGCCATGGAAACGCTCAAGTCGGTCCCTGGCCAGAGGAGGCCTCAAATCCCCTTCCACTTCTTCTGCCCATTCTCCCTCCCTTGCTCCCCCAGCCCCGCGGGTCTCCAAAGGCACGTGCTGTCCTAAGACATGCAATACCGAGGGGCAAATATTTGCCCCAACTCTGCTGCAAAAAGATCACCAGGAAGAAGGCCCCATGTCACCCATCAGCAGCAACGGTCCATGTTCTTCCAGCTCCGCGTCACCCGAAGGCCCAAGGGCCCAGGACAAAGAGGTCCTGGTTGTCCCCAGAGAGAAACTGATGCTCCCTTCCAGGCTCCGCATCGCAGTGAACAGCAGAAACATCTTTGCTACTTCCACTTGCAGCAAAACTACACGATGGTCTTCCAATGAGACATCTTCAGAAAGGTCTCGGTGACCTGTTCAAGCTGGCTTAAAGGTAGTGAAGCAGAGGAATTTTTAGATACGAATTGGAAAAATTCACAGAAACAATCCTTCACAACTCCTTTTCTATCCAATCTGAGTTTGTCGTTGATTTCAACGTTACAATACGTGACACCAGCCATGCCAATCACATTTTAGGTGAGAGCAACTACTGATGCCACTGGAGGCCCAGAACACCATGTTTTAGTCCAGCTAGTAAGGGCAGATGAAACTGGAAAAAGTTCGTGCAACATTAAAATGCAGATCTGATCAAACTAAGAGAAGCAACGCTGGCTACCTTGACCTTTGTAGAAAATGGGGACAAGTACTTCAGAAAGGCGTAGACAGGCATACAGTGTTTCTTAGTCTGTACCTCTGGCCCTAAAGACTTGATCTTTTGGGTAGGTGCTGGTATTCATCATATCCATGCAAAATAGGAAGGCTCTGGGCACTCAACAGGAAAAGCAATGCACTCAAATAGATATATATTAGCTTAACTATGCACACGATTCCCAGTAGTAACGCTTTAAAACACTGTCCTTCTGCCGGCTCGTTACTTCGCTGAGACTCTTACCGCACTTCAGTACTTCCCATAGTTTGTCAGTGCATATAATTTGGACATTATTTCAAAAATGAGGCACAAAAAAGAGGAAAAAGCCACAGTACCAGGTTGTTTCTGCAAGCCCACCTGCAGGGCTGCTTAAGACCCACTCTAGGTAAATCACACAAGGTCTCAGTAAATAAATGTTGTTGGATAACAATACCTAATTACAACAGCTAGACCTTTTGCTCGGGTTTTAGAAAATGACCTTCTCTTTTCTGTTGATTTTTGTTAAGAGCAAGAGAATTTAACAAACTAGGTTGGATCCACATAGTGCCAACTAAAGCTTATAGAAGTAAGAAACTGTACTGTAGTCTCAAAAACTCAACTAGAATCCTCAAGGAACAGCATGTGTGCTCACTGAGGCTTCTGGATTATTTTTACAAGTGTAACATATATATATATACATATATAGTATATTTTTTTTCAAGTAAGTAATAAAGGAATAAAAAAAATGTTTATTTTGTTTCAGCTTCATGGTAACTAGATCCAAGGTCCCAGGTCTAGAATTTCATGCTTATTTAAGACTCAGTTAAATACTAGTTTACCCCATGGCACTTGCTGCATGCATCTTCATTAAGTGAAATCCTTAGTTATAATGCCCCCATTTAGCCACAGTCATCTCCATTCGCCCTCAATTCTGCCAAACGACACTCATCGGAGATGTCCCAATGATGCCTCATATCTAATACGTCTGCTCTGATGAAACAACAGCAAACCACACAGGACGCTACTGCACGCGTCTGGGAGAAGACACAACCGAAACAACGCGTTCCCCCGCCGAAGGGACTCGGTTCGGGGACGTCCCCAATTAGATCTTTGGGAAAAGAAAGAACGAGCCTGAGAATTAAACGCACATGACTACTTCCCGACAATACCCTCCCGGCTCTCCCCATCGTTTGGCAGCGGCGTACAGCACAGGGCACGCTTGCAAGGAAGACACAAACGCGAACCCTGAGCAGGAGCACCTGCTTTCCAGCACTTCTGAACTGTGGCATATTAAGACGCTAGGAGGTCCTTAGGTATAAGCAAAGATTGACATCCAAAGTGCTTGCTAAATGTCGGCTACATAAAGCATAGCATAAGGTCTATGCTGCGGTTATAACAAAAAATAAAATAAAAAAATCAAAGGAGATGAAAAACACAGACGAAGAGAAAAAGAATAAATCTGAGCGGATACTGCTGTGGTATTCCATTAGAGTGACGCATGTTTTGGCACTATGCACTCCTCGCTTTATATTAAATCCTTACCTCAATTAAAAAGATCGTTCATTGCTCAAAGACTTGATCTAAATACGAGGAACAAGCCTAGCTATAATCTAGCAGACTCATCTAAATTTGAAATCTCTTGTGGACAGCCACTGTCCTGATTAAGGAAGATGGAAATGAATTCAAATAAGGGGATGACTATAAGCGGCAATAAGGAATGAAAGGAAATAATGGGAATTATATAAATTGTACAGCTTGCCTTCATTTCATACTTAATTTCTCAGCTGAGTATGATTTTCTCCAATGGAAGACCTTCACATAAGGTGGAGAATACCACTAATATAAATGACCCCTTGACGTGGTTAGGTTTCCCCTTTTCCAGCAGGGTGGTAAAGATTGAAACAGGATGAAAAGTTAGAACAGGTTGAAAAGATAGTTTATTTGCACACTTTCCTCGAAAAGCAGCAACTCGCCGAACTCCCTCATGAACACTTGGCTTGTTGAGGGTCAACTAAACTGGTCCAAACTCTACTCACATTTGCATTAGAAAAGAAAAAAAGAAATCCCACTTGTAACAACCGGTACACACAACACAGACTGAGGACACGCTGCTTTCCGCTGGTAGCCGACGATTGCTTTCTATCTCGAACATGAACCGTGATACAATGCGATGTCTGTGCCTACATGCAGCTGAACTCAGCACCGTCCCTGGAGAGACCATGACTGCTCTTCCTGTTATTGTTTACTGTGTTGTATATTTATTATTCATACCCTTTAATTACAATAATATATTTTGTGGGAAGGCTGCTCTCGCTGCTCTCTTCCTCTTTGCTCTCACTCCTGCTTAATGCATTCTTTGAAAACCAAAACCAGATGTTCATGTCTTCTTCCTAGGTATCAAATTTTAAATCAGCTTAGTCATGAGCCTCTGCTAGCACTGTACATTTCATGCTCTTGTGAACATGACATGTAGCACATACCCAATTTTTACAATGCCTTTTACCATTTTGTTGCCGTACATCCTCTAAAAGCAGTCTTGTGGGAGCACAGACGAGTTACCTACACTAAAGGAAAGCTGCAAGGAGGTATCACATCACACAGCGCCTTCTGTAAGCCACCCACAGCTTCAAATGGATGGTTAGAGCTGGCAATTTATTCATATCCTTCCTATACAATACCTAGGCACTGACTATCTCCTGCATCACTTCACCCCCTTCTCCTGTGTGTCTGGGACACAAATGAGCTCCCAAATGGTTTCAAGCTCTGCTAAGTGGAGGTGGAAACTCTCTTTTGCTTTCAAGTACAGGTATTGAGAGATCAGCTTAAAACAAGTACCTAGCGCTACTACATCTCTGCCTTGAATTTTTCATAGTGCCACGTAATGGTAACTTTCATCTAGAAAGACCTCTAAAAAAATTCATGTTGCTGACAGTTATGCACACATAAAGAAATGTTTACTTACCATTTGCTAATGTGTGAATAGGACAGGTAAGTGTTGAACGCACAAGGAAACGTAAACATTATTGCTACTACTGCTACTGCCGGACTAACCATATCGCGCCATTTAGCTCATTTAGTTCTAACACAAAGATTTCCTTATTTTCATTTCTCTTTCATAAAATAAGCAAAAAAAAACCCCACAAACAACTCTATTGAACCCTGTAAGATCTGGTTTGGATCTTGCAACATATCTTACATCTTGTTAGGATTCCTCATCTTGCAACAGAATGCAAGGTGTGATGCTAAGAATACGCATCCTACAAAATTAACTCTGAAGGTAATGACATTTATAGCAAATATTGTAGTACACATTTGCCTGCATAGGGAGTTTAGTCCCTTCACCATTAATTGCTGTAAATCCTCAATTTTCACTTCTGAAACAGTTTTGTTTTCCCTGTCACTACCAAAATGAATCAGTTAACACTTTTAATCTAATAGCCTTCAATTTTTCACTTTACATAAAACACCACTCTGAAAATAAAGGGCTACATTGATGAAAACTTATTTTGCTCTATTTTCCCTTTCTGATCTAGCACGTCTGCCATTTCAACATGAAATTATCTTCAACCTCCAGGAGTAATCTGCATGAAATGGACTGTTTTAGAAATAATGCAACAATTGCCCTGACTGTCAACATGTAAAAGGAGGATGGTACAAGCAGTCATCTTGCCAACGCAAGAGCAGAGTGTGCGTGGCACTGAAATGCCTTAAGTAATAACTGTGGTATGGCCTTCAACAGCACCACCCTGAGAACAAGGCCAAGTCAAAAACAACTAGCCAACCACCCCAACCCTACCACCCCAGATGCCCACACTTGGCAGCTATTTCACTTCTATATATTATAGCCTCTATTTATTATATTCTGCATATTTCTTAGATAGTTCTGATTTCATCATTCTCCCTTCCTCCTTCCCCATAATCAAGTAGGATGGAAATATATTGCACTCTTTATAACTAAGAAAGCTGATACTCAACACAAGGCACTACAGTATTAGAACTAATGCTAAAGCAATAGACGATTTCATTGCATTTCTCAGTTCCCAGAAATGACAATAAGTACAGCCAACTGGAATGTAGATAATTAATATAATTCTAGTTAAACATGTCTACTTCATTTTCATTTTTTTTCAAGCCACTTTTGTATTTCTTGGGGTTAGGTGGCATTATTTGCTATAAAAACAGAGTTTAAGGCATCACCACAGGCACGTGTTGGTCATGCGAATGACTTGTATATACACCATAATTATCATTAGCTTGTTTTGTCTTCTTGTTTGAAAAGAGCAGCTCTAATCTGCGTGGGAGGAAAACAAACCAGTTTATATACATCTTGTTTAATGAGATTGTAGGAACTGCTCATCTTGTTCCTTTGAGACTGCCTTCATTGGTATCTTTCTCACATGCTTAAATTGTTCTCTTGAATATCAGAGTTTCTCTTAGTTATGTCTGAATATCAAATATTATGGATGCTTTTATTTTTTTCTTAATGTAGATAAACTATGCCACAGTAAAAGAGCAAATAAGCAGCAACTCTAAAAACAGGCATTTATAAATAAAAATCGCTGTTTGCAGACTACAGGGCTTCATTATAGCCATACCTACAGTAAGTGGATGTCAAGACAGTATTTAACTGGTAAAGATATAACTTCCATTACAAGCTAAAGAACTGAGAAAAAACAACCTTAATGATAAACCAAAGACCCCAGCAAAGCCACACCATACTTTCTTCCTCACAAAACACAACATTTTTACCATCATCCCACTAAGACATTGTCCTTCCGTGGCCCAATTCCTTGACAAACCTCCAGTCCCCAAAGGCTTCCTTGCACAGCATATCAATTCACTACCTAATGAACTTAGGGTATCAGATACTCCCACAGGAAGGCAAAATTTTGCATCTGCCCCCGACTTAAGGAGGAAGCACAGGAGGAATTTATCAGACATGAACAGATAAAAGTGCCATTTGTAACTAGCTAAGGTAAAACCCAAACAACCAAAGGAAGAAAGAACAAAGGACTCCTACACTATCATGGCAGAGATATGAAGTGGAGATATGAAGAAACCACATCTGCGAACACAACATAAAATAAAATCGTATTTTTCTGTGTAACATTCTTGATGAAGCCCAACTTATGCAGACCCATTACAATGCTCTGCTGAATCTGGACCTCACAGGACTTACAGTCTCTTACCGCACTGAACTATAAAAAGTAAAACAAGCATCTGAAGTCAGAAAGAAAGTCATTATGTGTAACGCTAAAGAAAATATTTTAAAAAGGTAAATTTTCAAATGCATTTAACAGAATTGTTTTTCCTAGTGGGAAGTCTGAGGCACTGGAAGACATGTAAATACGTATGCATAACCAATTACCTGCCGTGGCCTCCTCCGTTGTGAACACAGCAATACTTTATTGCATTTCAAACATCCCAGCTGGTATTTCTGTGATACCATCTCTTCTATACAAACGTATCTGTGCTCTGCTACTGTGGAATGACCGGATGGAGACTCCCGCCTAGAGACAGGGTAAGGATTTTTTTTTTAAATGGGGCTGACAATGCCGCATGCTTTGGTCTATTTTGCTTTCAGCAACTCCACCAACATTTATTCATCAAATCCCCAGCGCACTAGGGCGTAATATACCCGTTCCACTTATATCTACTAGAGGAACGGCGTCCAAAGTTTACATGTTTAGCTAACCATCTCAGATCTCTTTGTTGTTGCTGCTGCTTTGTTTGTTTGGGTGCTTTTTAGGGCAAAACGTGTCGTTTCTAAATTTGTGAAGCCTTAAGGGGCAGCTGTGCCTCACGCACCTCAAGCAGCAGAGCAGGCCCGCAGAGCCGACATCCCAGGCCTGAATTATGCACTATGGAGAGGAGCTTCTGCTCAAGCAACAGAGCCATCAGCAAATCTGCCTGACAGCTTTGACTCGTCTCCAAGGCAGAAATAGCTTTCCCTAAAGTTCACAGGAGGCTTTCCCTGTGAGAACCTGTTGGCCATCCCCAGCCAAGCCCCTCTCGCACACATGAAGGACGCAGCGCAAGTTCAAGTGGAGACGACCTTCACCTGCAGCTCACTCCTGGCACGTGCAAAATAACTCTGCCATCAGCCTGCATGGTACCAGCAGCCAGCGAAGGGCTGTAGATGGGAAGGAGCATCTCAGAAACCACCAGCTGGCTGCATCCTTCATCCAACGCGACCGAAACACACAAGCCATTTCCCCTGCATGCAGCATGGGGGAAACCCTTGGTTAACATCCGCGTTATTATAAGTACAGTACTTAAAGCTTTTCTAGTTTATGTTTGATTTACAGATAAAAATGTTCTGCACATTTCTCCAGCTGTGCCTCTCTAGCAGATTGGGGCATGCAGCAATCTGTTTGAGAGCAGCTGTTAGTTCACATGTAGTTTTATTTGCATCAGTGTAAAAGAGCAGCTTGCTGCATGAATAAAACATGTTTTCTCTTTGCCCTGTACTGGCATAAAGATTTATTTCTTTCATTTAGTTTTATAAGGGGGATAGCTTTGTTTTTAAATAAGCTGCTGCCGCCTTTTTTTTTAATTAAAAATAATTTTCCATTAGGTATTTTCAAATGCTGAAAAGTCCCCGTTTTCATGTGGAATTTTCTTTTTGCTCTGAATTCAGCCCTAAGTGGTATCGGTTCAAGGGCCTGGAAGTGCAACCCTCCTGCAGATAGCCACGAGATACCTTTGCAGATACGTTCCTGAAGGCATTTGCAGTCTATACATGAAAAATCCCCCAGCGATGCGACTTCCCCAAGAGCAATGAGCGCTTCCCGAGTTGCATGCAGACATGTGCCATCTTCGACAGCAGTAGCCTGTGCAGCATACGTAACGATCTGGAAATTTTCGGAGGGTTAGTGGCTAATTCCAACCATCCTGGGAGGAATTAAAGCTGACCTGTTATCCAGTGCCACGGGTGCAACCAGCCAGCGTGCACTTCCATTTGAAGTGAGCCAGCCATCCGAGAGCTCCGAGGGGCCTGCAAGTGCTTAATGCCCACTTAAACTGGATTTACATCCGTGGCTTCCCAGCGGGACCGACCTCGACGTTCTACCTTCAGCGACGTCCGTGCAGGCAGGGAGACCCCGTCCCGCAGACTCACCGAGCCCAGCAGGACCCGCAGAGCTGCGAGTGTCTCATCAACCCGGCCAAGGCTCCAGCCACAAGCCCCAGGGACACCAGCTCACACAGCAGCTCCCTACCGCTCCGGGCTATTTTCCATGCTCTTTCCGAGTGCATTCCCAGCTGCCTCAGTCTTGTGCAAAGTAACCTTCTGATGCCTTCATTTCAGTGCCCTTTCCTTGTTGGTTTTCATTCTTAAACCTACCTTTGTACTTTTGGGATATAACCATTTAAGTGTCTTAATTCATAATTATCCCTCCATAATCCTTCCTCATCTGAAGAAATAGTTTGGTCTGCCAATATTTACATCTTTATTTTTAAACATCCTTTCAGTGCTTAAGCCCATTTAGTTACATATAAATTGAGACTACATATTCACTCTGCTGCTGCATTTCAAGGGCGGCTGCACCAGGGCCATCTCCTTCCTTTTAGGATGGAAAGGCCAAACTTCTCACAGAACATTTTTAACCATATAGACCGTTTGCACAAACGCTATTTCTCAAATGAAGGGTGAAACCTGATGGGAAAATTAAAACATAACCTTTGGGGCACCAGCACTTACCTTTCATTTAAAGGTGCAAGGGGACAATAACAACCCAATACATTTCACTTCAGACAAGCCCCAAAGAAAATAAATCAGTGTGTTTGAAAATGCTTCAGCAAACATGCAACCAAACACAAAGGTCAGCATCCTATTCTCTTCCAAATGAGAAGAGGAAAAAAAAAAGAGGTGTTTATCTGCTTTCATCAGGCATTCTCCAGTGTTTTGTTTATCTGTTTTTATGATCCCCATTCTGCATCTCAGATGGCAACAGCTCTGCCATTCACGAGATGACATCCCCGCCACTGCAGGCTCTCTTGTCCTTACAAAGGCTTGAGCTACTGCCCAGAGACAGGGACCACCACTCGCTTGGGGCCTGCGCTCCAAGGCAGGCACCACAGACCCCAAGAAAGGGCCAAGAAAGCTGCCCCGATGCCAAGGACCGAGCTCTCCGCTGCGCACTGACGTTCACCCGCAGCCCTCTGCTTCCCTCGGCCCATGCCCTTAGTTTAGTCCCCACTTCACTGTCTAATGTCCCATTCACCTCCTGTTCCCTCTGCTTCCCTCCCGGACAGTAAGGTGCACGCTAAGGTAAGTGCACAGGACTGCACTTTTTGCGCCAGGGACTTCTGCGGATTCAGCCGAGTTCAGTGAGCCCCACGCTGTTCCTCTCTTCCTTACATGCTCTCTCTGCTGATTTCACTAACTCTTCCCCACCAGCAGCCCCCACTCAAGTATTGTTAAAATCAGTAAGTGAATAACTAATAATTAGTTATTCACCCTGTTTATACCTCTCAGGATTTTATGCGACACAACCTTATTCCTCTTCTGCATTAACATTCTGTTCCTAAAAAAAATTGCAGAATTCAGTTCCTATGGCTGTTTGTCTACCGGTGCAGTATTTGAAAATTAACTCACAAAAACTTCACCGAATCTGTTTGCATTTTCATACTGCCAGGATAGATTTTACATTCCATGGAAATGATCTATAAAAAGAAATTCCTCATTTTTCTCAGTGATCCTTTGGTTAGCTGACAGAAATCACCATTTAGTCTCCAGCCCTTCACTATTTCACAAAGAAAATATACTGCAAAATAAATGTATAAAGATGCATTGCAAACATGGTAACAGCCTGTTAAAAACAATGAGAATCATGGGAACAAAATGTATCGGTGCCCTTATTCAAACTGTGAAGTATATACGTGAATTAAGTTAATGGGAAGTGGTAAATAAATCAGAATAATATGAGGCTAAATATAAGCGCACAGACTGAGAAAAGGAATGGAAAGGAGCTAAGACTTATGTTAGGGAGAATAAAGACAAGTCAATTTTTTGAACCAAATCTCCTAGTTACCACTGATTCTCTGCCCTATTTCACTACCTGCAGCATTTGGCTGGTACGAGCTACAGCCCAGGCTGTAAAACAGCCTACAGCTCACTGAAGCAGGCCAAATGCCCAAAGTTCCCGTTTCCAGTTTTCATAGCCGTTTTCCAAGTCATTTCTTATTTGCATAAGAGATATGAAAATTAGTTCTCAAAAAATACCCTTCAATTGAAGCGCTCAGGAAACATACCATCCTCAGGAGCCAGACTGACAATTTTCACATTAAAAATCAAGAGTCACCGACAATGACTCCTGCTTCATTTCCCAAAGACAAGACATTAGGTTCTAACTCCAAACTCTAAACACATTTTCTGCTTTGGACCTCACAAAGCTCCGAAAACCTCCCTAGACCCACCAGACTATCCCAAACACGCTGCCAGTCTCCTACAGACAACCTGAACCCAAGAGACATGTCACGGTCTGGTTTAGAGCACAGCAAAGCAATACACTTCACTCGAGCTAGCACCAATGTATCAGAGAGCTGCTTCTCCCTCCCATACAAGTTGCAGGAGACCAGCCACAGTTCAGCAAGGCACTCAGCCACCACCTCCTCGGGGCTGCAGTAACACACGCCGGGTATGAACTCGGCTCTTCGACCCTCGTCGGCCTCGCAGCAGCCACGCGACATTTCCTACCGCCGTGGCCTTTGCCGCTGCCCCGCTGGAGCTGAGCTGTAAAGATCAACGTCAAAGGGAATATCCTGCAAAGCCAGGAGGAGATGATACTCGTTACATTTCCACTGGCGAGATTCTGCCACTCCGAATCAGGGGCAGCTGCGCCTTTTTGCCGTGCGAGACCGTGAGGCCATCCATGAGATCAAGCACGGCTTGTGGCAGAGCTCTGCTGCCTTGGAAGGGCAGCGACAGACGCGTTACCGTAACCCCACACAGAGAAACAGCCTCAAAAACCCCCTTCTTCCACTGCAAAAACAAGTCTTGCAGCTGCATGTACGCAGCCTGCACAAACAGGGCATTTTTACAGAAATACTGCACAGGACCATACTGATGCGTTATAAACGCTGCAGAGTCAAAGCCATCAGTGCCCGTAACCTGTCCTGAAAATCCACGTTCTCCTCAAAACTTTATTAAATTAAATTCTGACAAATGGTCCCGTTTGATAATTAAATGTGCATAAAAGCTGATAAAACCTGGTGTAACTGCAATGGTAAAACAGTGGTGTATCTGCTGAAAGAAGTGCTCAAGAAGTGTTTGGCAAACAGCCTGAGGTTGCATTTTATTTAAATGCCAATATCAGAATAACCCACCCTGTCTTCTACCTTCTTCCCTCTTTTTTTTTTTTTTTCTCCTTTCCAGAAGTATTTAAAATCTTAGAAAAACTCCTTTTGTGAAGCCCAGTATTTCATAACCATTTCTCACTTGTGTTATGTACTAGACCTGGATCTCAGCCAATTTGACATTATAAACAGAGCCGCATATACGGATAGGAAAAATGAGACAAGCACAGACTTTTTTACCTTAGGATATAAGACTTTGTATGCAGCGCCACATTTTATTATCACATGAACGATCTTTCCATCTACAGCACTGCCTTCTTCACCTTTTGTATCCAAAGAAGCAGAAGTTTACCAAGCATAAGACTTGGATAATTCAATTAATGTATTTTAGCAGTTTAACTGTTAGTGAGGAAAGCAAATAAAGGAGGGGAGGAAAAACAAATAAAGGCTTCTGAACAAGACATCAACATCAATGGAAACACCTACAACTAGTATTTTTTTTTGCTTCAAATATTGAGCTCAGCAAAACCTCTGTCAGCAAGCCAAACAAAACCATTGCTCTTTCCTCTGTGAGTTATTCTTCTAATTATACTGAGTTTTAAATTAAGACAACTTAGAAAAGGTAACCTGCATAACTACGGATGAAAACATGTGGCTATTCCTCTTTCTCCTACTACTTATAAGAACATTAATGTCTGGCCGTGCACCAGCTGACTACTCTTCTTTCCAGAACACAAAATGACTCTACACAGCCCAAATGAATTGGTGGATTCTGGTCATGGGGAGACATAATGAACCATAATTTTTTTTATTTTTGCAACAGTTATTGAAACCTATTTTCTCATCTCACATACCAAAACCTAGGCTGCTTTTACTCAGTCTGTCATTTTTCATCTAAACCAATGACCTTCTCTAAACTATTTCATTATTCATTGTTTCTCTCCCCTAGAATAACGTTCTATCGCTTCAGTAACTCCAGTAAGCAAAATGGCTCAGAATTTTTAATCCCTTTAAAATACAATTTACAAAGAAACGTGATATGCTTTTAATTGCTCTAACAGTTTATAGCTATTTCTCTACCATCTTCTGTATTAAACTTCACAGCAATATGTTTCTGCTAAATATGTAAAGAGCTTAATAAACTCCAATCTCGTATCACACTCAAGTCTTTCTGGATTTTATTAAATCCATTATATTACCTAATATATCACGATTCTATTTCTATATAGCAGAAAATTTACCATGAAGATTGATTATCGTAATATTAACAATACTCTTCCACTCACTCATTTTCCTGGAAATTCATCATATGGACATGCATCAGAATATATACATACATATAAATCGACTAGCTCCTGCTGGTTCCTGGTAAAAGCAGGAGGGCAAAAGCCAATCATGCTGTGAGGATCCCATTTATCTACTGCTCCTCTTCCTAATCCAGCCCAGCACCTGACACATCCAGGTGTCAACTACGTGTTAACATTTAAGTCAGGTGCAGAGATGTAGCCACGCTAATGATGGGCACGAAAAGGTGACAAAACAGTAATACATGTTAGCTGATATAAAAACTCCCCCACCCTTCCCTCGCAACATCTAACATGTAATCAAATGCTTCCCTAATAACTGGTCAAATAAAGGAAAAACAGTAAAAGAAACACTTGAACTGTGTAATAGTAGCAAGTAGCAAACACGAAAAAACATAATTTAGTTTTTGTATTAATATTACCCCATCTGTAGACTTGGCATTGTATGTTCTTTTATACTTTCCAATGTGTCTGAAGAAACTGTCTTATTGAGAAAGAAGACATGAAAGATGCTTCATTGAAATGCGAGGGCTGCAAGGATATGGGAAGAGGCTGCCTTACACAGTGTAGTTAGTGTATAATGCGGTGAAGAGCTCTTCCAGTAACATCAAGAACATCAGGTTAAAACAAGGGTTTTAAAAATCATGAGATAATTGGACCTAGGAAATGTTCTAATGTCTACTAGGAAGAAGTTACCTTCACTGATTTTTATTACAATTAAAAAAATAAAATCAATTGTGTCATATTGTGACATGTCAATAGCTACCATCATATTTTGGGCTTTGACTTATGTCACGAAACACCATATGAATGAAAACGCTAAGTTTACAGTTGAAATGAAACTGTACTTGAACTGAAAATTCTTTTTCCCCCTCTACTTTTTGCAATGGGAATTTTAAATAAAATCTCTAAAATGTAATCAGAGAAAAAATACATTTTTTTTCATTTTTATTCTGAGAAAAAAAATCCTTCTGATAAAAAGCTCTAAAAACTGTCCTCTTCTGGTTTTGAAATATATTAAAATATGTCTTCCCCACATCTCACTTCTCAACTGTTAGCATTTAGGAATAATTAGTGCTACCCTTCCAAAATCAGTACATCTTTAATTACCAAATGCAATACATAATCCTTTGTGTTTTTGAACACAAAGTGCTCTTGACTATGTAAGAACTGGTAACAAAGATAATATAAAAAACTGATTTTCAGCAAGCTAGTCCAGAAGTCAGTAAAATTCATATAATTTACATAGAATCAGAGAGAGAGCTGGAGTGAATCTTAAAGAGGTCATCTAAGTCCCCACAGCAAGATGAACTATACATAAACTATTCTTGTCGGATACTTGTCTAATCTATGCTTAAAAGCCTCCCATAGATGGAAATCCTGCAGTCTCTCCAGGCAATCTGTTCCAGTGCTCCACAGTCTTTAGTTTTAAAGTGTTTCTTAATATCTAACCCAAGAGTCGCTTGCCACAATTTACTTCCATTACTTCTTGCCCTAAGTACATGTGGAGAGTCTTTTGTTCCTGCACTTGCAGCTATTTTAACCTCACTGAACATTAATAATAGAGTCTTTTCTTTTTTTTTAAACAAATTCAGTGCTTTCATCTTGTCAAATACTTTCTTTAAGATGGCTAATCCTTTTTGTCCCTCTTCTCTTGATTCCCTGTAGCTCGTGAAGGACTATGGAAATGGCTACAAACTCAAGCATCAAAAGTTCCACAGGAACTTAAGGAAAAATTTTTTGACAGTGAGGGTGACAGAGCACTGGAACAGGCTGCC
>JAWLRI010000274.1:1876823-1890486 GCA_034781795.1 Crypturellus tataupa
GGTGGCCCTGCGTGTGCAGGGGGGTTGGACTAGATGACCTCTAGAGGTCCCTTCCAACCTTGGGCATTCTGTGATTCCAGGACATGGGAATTGTCAAGTTCGTGCAGCACCAACTCAGCAGGACAGTTTATCAGACCTTTAACTGAGCCGCATTTCTGGGAAAGAACCTCCAAAACAAACCCAACACATTAGGTTCCAGCAATTCCTGTCCTAAGTCCCTGAATCTACCCAACTGCTTGCTTTTTTTTTTTTTCTTTCTCCAAGAAAATGTTCTAAGGCATAAATATTAATATATTACCAATCTTTTAAATGTCCTTGCTTTTCACCAGTTGGCAGCGAGCTCCAGAACATTTTACGGCCGATTACAGTAAGGGTACGTACAGAGAATGGTACACACACGTTTCTCTGCCACAGTGGGTACGTTTCTTCAAGGCTAACTGGGAATTCATTTCTTCTGCTACTTTTGCTAGCAAACAGTTATCCTTGAGCTAGCTCGGCAAAGCTGTAACTCAGCAAGCCTTAAACCGTAAGAAGCCTTTTGAAAGCATCATGAAGCATCATGAAAGGTTAGATAAAAAAGGAGACAATTTATGGGCTGTTCTTCAAGCAGGCTGATGCACAGTTACCCAAAAGCTGTTACAAATAAGGGACACTTACACATGAGAAGCAGGAAGAAAATACACTACCACGTAAAGATGGCAAATAGAGTTTCAAGCAGTTGTCGTCATACCCTGTTTTGGTGTTAGCAAAAAAAAAAAAAAAAAAAACAAGTGAAGGTAACAGAGATGTTAATCTATAGATACAGCTGCTTTTCCTTCGTAGCCTATCGCCATGCTGTCTAACGCTGCCTTGAAGAGCTCCGCTCGGTTCCCGCAGCGGCGAGGAGCACCGAGGAGCCCAGGCTGGAGGGAGCGCGAGGTCACCCTGCTCGAGCAGGGCCGCTTCACAAGGCGCCGAGGGCTGCTCAGGGCAGCGCCCTGCCGAGTCTGCAAGGTCTCTGGGGACGGAGGCGCCGCGGTCGCTCCGACCCCCTCGCCGCTGAGCGACCTTCCTCAGCGCACACGTTTATTCTCCTTGTTACAGAACCACAGTTTCTTTTGCTGCAGCCCGTTTCCATTGCCTCTCGCCCTCTCAGCGTGCGCCTCTGAGGAAAGCCGGGCTCTGCCTTCTCTATCACCCCCTTTAAAGATCATGATTAGGACAACTCCACACTTCTTTTCTCCAGGCCTTTTCAGCCTTTTCTCAAACATCTGAAGCTTCTGGCTCCTACTGCCCTGCACAGCCCTCCACGGGACTCCTGCTAGTTTAAGCATTATTTCCAGCATCAGAGGGACACAGTGTGGTGCAGCAGCCAAGGAGAAAAGTCACTTCCCTCAGCCTTCCGGGAAGGTTTCACAAGGATCTTTGAGGCAAAAATAACCTTATTGCCCAGTTTACACATACAGAAGTACCTATTCTTATTAGTAAGCCATACATCCTTCATGTTAGAGGTAAGACGTGATCCAAATATGAAGAAAATCTTAAGTATATTTCAACCACCTCAAAAAAACTAATGTTCATATTATAGAATTAACAAAACTTAAAGTGAGAATTCTCAGAAATAAATCGGGTATCTTTCTGCACAAACAGATCATTGATACCATTAAAATGTAAGGACTAGACTAACAACACATCTTTACATAATCAGGAAAGGAATATAGGGAACTGCCGCTGACTCTGTGAAGAAACCATGAACTGATCTTGTCAGAGCCTGTTAATTCTCTCCCCTTTAGAGAGGGATACAAGAAGTGTGGAAGGATGTTTGACAATGTAAGAAAAGGGCAAAGTTTTTTTCTTTTTTTTTTGGTACGTGAACACGCACACTAAGTTATGCAAAGCAAAAGAAGAAAAACAAAAATCTTCACCTAAAGAAAGGGTAGTAAGAGCAAAGGAAAACCTACATAAATGTTCTCACAAGCTGACGGGAACAGCAGCCCTAGAGCCAGTGGTGTTTCTTTGCTAAAAAATGCTTTCCTATGCTTCTTGATTGATAGAACATGGGACCAAAAGCCATTTGATTCTACTCCTTCTAACAGCCTTGTTTTATGTAACAAAAAACAAAAAACAAAAAAAAAAAAAAAAAGAAAGAAAAAACCCCTTGATTGCTCTCTTCTTTACAAAGAATAGAAGAATATAAAATCTCCAAGCATGACAGCTACTACTCTGATGCAGATTAACTAAACTGTACAAACATTGTAATAGAAGGATAATTTTCTGAATTGAGACAACCATTACACTTGCCTTAACCACAGAAATTACCGTATGCATAACCTAATTGCTTTCATTTTTTTTCCAAAGGTATTATGCCACCAAAGCGTGTTATTATTCCAGCATTTTACTGAGCAAACGCCTATGTTCAACCATCTTGCAAGACGCAACTAGTCTGCACACCCCATATCCACCTTTCAGCCCAAAGTTATTCAAGGAACAACCTGCGGCGCAGCAACCTACTAGTGCTCTTACTGCCTCTCCATCTCGTCTTCTCTACGACTTGCAGCCAAAATCCCCGTGGCCCCTCGGCACGTGAAGCCAGCTTTACACACACGTATCTGCGATGAAGCAGACATTGACAGCAGAGGCACATCCCAGGCAATGTGTATGCTCCAAAGCTGTGTTACCTTCTCACGGAGGGAACTGAGAGTATTTCATTTAAACAGAATATGAAATTATTCCAAATATTGTGTAGAAAATTAATACTGACAAGATAAAAGTGATTGCATTTACTTACACCCATTTGCTGATTTTCTTTAAACCGCACTGTATCAGAGAGTAAAACACAATTTAAAAATAAACTCTCTTTGAAATATGATCCTTGAAATGTTGAACATGACAGAAGCACATTAACCAGCAGCCTCAGTAGACTAGTCTGCGTTTAAAGCTGCTCAGTTCTATTAGAAAACAAAACATGGCTCAAAATACATCTAAACAACTTGGATAATTCAGCAGATAACACAGGTGTTTTAACTATGGTCTTAGGAAGCTAAATGTCAACTTTGTTAACTTCAACCAGAGGTTTAAGGAGACTTGCAACTACATTATTTTACCACAGACTTTTCCACACTGTGGATCCTTTCTGTGACGAGATCATGCAAAGCTCTCAGCATAGCTTTTAAAGGAGGAGAGAGAAGATCCTTTAAAATTCTTTATCCTTCTCTATTCTTTAAAATAACAAATCAGATATATTGAAATACATCTAAGGTTAAGCTAAAAATTCAATCATCAAATAGAGGCGGAGGGGTGGGCAGGAGGGACCTTCCTGTGCCCATCCTACAGCTACATTTGAATGTCTAGGACAGACAACACTAATTCCATCACTCTGATGAATCTTCCCAGAAGACTCATCAGTTTCAGCTTAACACCGAAAAAGAGTCTTTTTGCTTCCCAAAGCCTCTACTCTCATACCAAGTATCCTCCTGGATCCCACTTTTTCTCCAGCTTTCCATGTAACTACAATTATTCCTGTTTACGCCTGCATAAACTGTGATTATTGTAACCTGTTTCTACTAGGGCTTTCTCTAGCATCCATATTGCTATGTCTGTCCAAATGAAATTTAACCTGGAAATTCCACTTTAGTCTAGAGCATAAACAGCTCCACACTTCAGTGGTCACTTGGGCTACTTTCCTTAGATCCTGATTTCCTAACAACAGGAATGGTCCAGTCTTGCCCAATAACCTGATTTCCTTATCTCACTTCTTGCCCCCTATTTCTTTGTGATTTGGCCCCCTGGCTTTGACCCCTCAGGCCACACCAGCCTTCCCTTCCCATTTGCTACCTCAAGCATCTTCCTTTGGCTGAGTTACAATAGCCTAAAGTGTCAAATTAAGATTTCCACTCTCCTGAAAGCAAACAAACTAACAGAAACCTTGAAACCCACATGAAATTACTTGGCTCAATCTTTCTGTCTCGAGACCAGAGTTTTTTTACGCCTACAAGAAGAATCTGCAACTGTTTGGAAAACATTACTGAAGTTATTGCTCTACACAGAGTCTTAGCACAGATTCGTACTACCTCCAAATTAAGGCTAGTCACTGTGGTAGGTAGCTATCATAACCATTTGTTATTTATCGTAACCATATGTTGTTAAACCATTGAGTGTAGTAAAAGTTTTTATGCAATTAATCAATCACAGATTGCTTATGCTCATCCTGGCCTGTATTTTTTTTCCCCTTCTGTACAGGAAGAGAGAGACTTTTCCCCATGTAGAAACGTTGCTGGTTTCTGCTAAATTTTCATTGCCAATTTTAGGTAGAATTCCAAAGTGATAGAACTACATATTGTCATATCTTCTGTTTGGTCTTCAAAACAAATATTATAATACCACATCCCTACACACACGGGGCCTGTGACCACAAATTAACATCGGAGTATCAGCTAAATATTTTATGTTTTCCGAACAGCTCAGGCAACCTAAATCTATATTTAATGAGCACGTCAAATATAAACAGAAGCAAATGTTGGCATCATTTGCCCCAAACATCTGTTACTTACCTCATTATTTTTTCCTGAAGAAAATTCTTTGCATGCTGTAATCAGATTCAAGTTTTCTAAAGTAATTTTACACACAATTTGCCTATAAAACGATAAATTAACAAGAGAAAAAGTCACATGCTTCCTAGCCTCTGCAAAATGGAGAAACATACTAAAATAAAATTAAAATGAAAGACTAATGAGTGGTTTGACAACGACCAGGCTATAATAAGGACCAACCTCTTTCTTCCTTTAGAGGACAAACAAAACCTCAAGGGTTTGCATGGTGGGCTTGGAAATTAGAGAGCACATCTTCCTCTCGGACAATATCCTGCTTGAGGTTCATCCAAAACATTCTGAAGTCACAAAGGTGGAAGAGACATGAAAGAAGAAAAACACAAATAGGGTATAGAGGACAAACAGTGGGAAAAAAGAGCAGGCTATGAGGAAAGTAAAGAGTTGAAAGAAAAAGAGCTGAAAAAATGGGAAAGTTACCTTGAGAAAGAGATAGGGAAGAAGAAAGAGGCACATACGCTGCTGAGCAAGGAAAAAGTGTCATAAAGCAGGGAGGAAAAAAAAAGATATATAGAGCATAAATTGAAAAGTAGATCTTGTGAATTCATGGCAGTTGAAAACCTGGCAGCCAAAGCAACATCACAAAGAAAGAACGAACAAGGAAAAGGTCTGGCATTCAGACAAGGTAAAATTAGGCAGAAACAGAGTCTCTTCTACTGCAAACAAAAGGCAACAAGGCTACTGGGAAATGCTTGCAGAGGAGCAGCAGGCGGGTGGGAGAACAAGAGACAGGCTGGAAACAACCTAGACTCCCATATCTGAAGTGGTCAGATGACATTCTGGAAAGGAATAGGTTTATTACTTAGCATTGTGAGAGGAAGCACCGTGGCCAACGTCTCCAGGTGGGATCTGCTCTGAACCTCAAGAACAGCAGCAATCCTTGAGTATAACTAGTGTCTCAGCTCATCCTCCGCTGCATCGGGCAAGAATAAAACCAGGTAATCTTGCCAAATCAAGAATGTTATCTGAGCAAATGGTAACTAAGAATTCAATGTAACATTTCCCATCAGTTCATCATACACAATGGCTACATATTTACGCAACAGCAATTACCAAAAGCTTTAAGAATTTTGTCTCAGGGATTTGGAGTGTTTGATATCTGAAATTTTCATAGTTTTGAAAGGAAAAAATTCTCCCAAAATAAGGCTCCTTTACCATAACGTATTTCATAAAATCTTTAAAGAGAATTTAAAATACGTTACCTAGGAGAACCCAGACTGTTTTAAAAATGGACACATGATGGCTTTTGGGGTTGATTTTCCCCACAGGAATCTCAGATGCATCACAAAAGCAGTGTATAATGTATATAATGCATCAGTTGCCTTTGCAGCTTTTACTCATCTATTACTTAGCCCTTAAAGACCTTGCTCCCAAAGCACATGCTCCACCTTGGCCTTAACACCATCCTGGGATGCCCAGCCTTTCTTTTTGGAGCAGTAGAAGCAGTACCTGTAAGATTACTATCTGCCTCAGTAAGCTGCAAAGCAACGTATGCAAGAAACACCTGCTGGGTGAGGGGACAATTTTAAGGCAAAATCCATAGTTGAGGGCAGAACCTAAGAGTCTCTTCTCTTGTCCCTTAAGAGACAAGGAACTGGTTGTGATTTTGCACAGTATAGCTTGAAAAGAGGATCAGATACAAACTACGTCTCCATTTACTTCACCATAAGAAAAGCACCACAACTGTTGCAAGTTTGCAAGATGAACGTAAGAGCTCTTCCCTATCACTAAACTCAACAACAGGAGGCATGAATGACACTTGAAAAATATCTTTAGGCTGTTTGTAAACATATTTAAAGTTTGACAGCTATTGGGTTACAAGAGCTGGGTAGACAGTAAAAATAAAAAGCAAGAAAATCCCCCACACGATTTGAAAGTTTACTAGGGTTACACAGTCCTGAACCACAGGGTTCTGCTGATGCAACCTAAGCGCTCAAACTCTGCACAATCCATGTGGATCGCTAATAAACGCTGAAAACACATGGGGCCAGTTAAATCTCCTCCTCAGTGGACTTCCTCAGAGATAAGGATTACTGCTCTATCAGGCTGATCATTACTACTGATATATTTGTGCTGAAATTCTGGAAAACATGGCATCTTCTCAGAAAAAAGTCCACCCTGCTGAGCTGCTGTGAAATAGCGCAATTTTGCTGGTGCTGTTTTCCTAGGAGAGTAACTTGACAAAAAAATGATTGGAAGGATAGATCAGTGTAGTATTCAAATTAAACCCTGTTGAAAATAACAGTTTCTCAACTTCCACAGTATCTGTACATTGATCTTAAAAATTTAAATCCTGGATTCAATTCTGGAAAGCACTTTAATATCTAAATACAGCTGTCAGCAGACATCTGCCTGCCTTTGTATCAAAGACAGCTGGTGCCTGAGAGTTAATAACAAAGAAAAAACACATAACAAACCAAATACTCTATCATGATTGCAAGTCAAATATTAATATTTCCAACTACAGACAAGCCCAAAAAGACATAATGTTTCTCTTATTGGCCAATAAGGTATTAAAAAATCCGAGGCACAAAACAACAGAAAGAAGAGACAAGACAGGCCAAAAAACTATGCCTTTAGGAGCAGTCTAAAGAAAGCATTGAAATACTTAAATTATGCTGCTGTTTTCTCACTGGATTTTTTGTAATGGTTGGTTCAGTGAATACAAGGGACAGAAGTGAAAGAACGGATAGCATCCGAACAACAGACAAGCTGACAAAAGAGATTAGTGAGGAGATAGCAGAGATTAGCCCAGCCAGATCATCCTCAAAATCTGGGTAAGCAGTGAAGGGGAACGTGAAGGTTACATACAGGCCTACTTCTCCTGGCGAGAAATGTCTGAAGGACAAGAGGAAAACCAAAGTTTGCTTTGAAGACGACTACCGCAAAAGGGCAAGTCTAAGCACCAGAACAGCAGTCGCTGCTGCTTCCTTGAGCAGGAGCCGCACGTTACACGGCCACTCCTGCAAGGCAAGAGTCTGTTCAAACAGGGAAAACGCCAGGAGCAAAAGAGGAAGAAGAAATAGGAACGTACAAGGCAGGAGGCTGCGAGTCTTCTTCACTGCCCTTTAATATTAGGCATCTCCACCACCCACTGCGACCTGGGCTTTATTTCACACTGTGGTTTTTCCCATTTTCTCTCTCGAACACATCTCTCCTACCAGGTCCCTGGCCACCAGGTATGGGAAAATTTTATACTTCACAAGACCAGCATTCAGGTTGTCTGCAAACTTGTCCAGACACACCTTGGGATACGACATGGCCTTTTGCTTTATACTCCAGGGGTTATTGCGCACTTGGCGAGACGCACCTCATCACAACAGCATAGTTCCTCCTGCACGATAACAGCAGCCGCTCCATGAGTAACTACCAACTTCCCAAACTGCCTTCACGCACCGGGAAAGCTGCACAACCCGCGTCCTTTGCCACACTCCATATGCTGACATATAGCATGCATTAACTAGGTGGACAGAGCTACAGGCTTGGAAACCTTGCAGTCTTGTAAATACTAGGCACTGCATTTGATGCACAAGATCATGAATAAATTCAGGAATTACTGGATCATAATCTCATCTATACTTCAGCTGGCACCATGAAGCTGTGATCCTAACCAGAGCTACCTGACTCAGCAGCCAGGCAGGTTGCTGACACCCGGCAGCAGGGAGCCCACGAGTCCCGGCACACCAGAAGCTCAACACACCCGCGTCACAAACCCAGGTTATGTCAGGATATTAGCGCAAAGCAGTAAGGAGCAACGCCGTCCTCCTAACAGGATTTTCTGCAACTTAATGCATTCGTCTTAGCATCCGTGAAAGGTGACTCGGGCGCCGTGGCGACTGCCACGTTTCAGGACCCACAGCAAGCAAGCGGCTTTGCTGACCAGCACTGCGCATCTCAGCAACACCCATGGGCTCTGGGGTTTCAGGGCAAAGCTGGTGAGCAAGGAGGAGCTCTATGAGCATCAAATGTAACGCATTAACTTGAAATACGGCTTCTGGAAGAGCTGGTTCTGCAGAAGCAGGACGATTTTGTGACAACGCTATAGATGCTACACCATCTCATAGCGCTCATCTCTCACTACCTTGTTGTAGGAAACTGTTCTCGAGATCATCAAAACAAAAAACCCTCATTGAGAAGCTTAACTGACTTAAACCATCATGACTCTAGTGAGGTAAATAGAGCTGCACCACTTACGGTAGTTCTAGGCAATATTAGGGGTCTTCTTTTTTTCTCGTTAAAACTCATGCTTGAAAAATAAATAATTTTAAACTTATGCCCAGAAATGACTAGATTTAAGCAAATGCGAGGCAGACAGAACTGGGTTACTGTCAGGGCCTGCAAGAGTCATCGATAAATCCCACACTACTGCCAAACTTTTCAGAGTACAGCCCCCTAGGTAAAGAGCTAGGCATAGGTTTTATTTATTTACATTCAAGATTTTAATGACTTTTTGTCTAGACGAGACAGTTGGTAACTCCAGTCTCTGCTGGGCATAAGCATTACTTAATTAAAGCCTTTTACCTAATGTAATTCATGTTCTGAATTCTGCATTCATGTTCTGAATCCTGCTTTTTAAATAACTCATCTCTCCTCAGTCAACATGATGCCCAAAGCAGTGACAGACACTTGGCAGAGCTTTTGTAATGAATCCCTGAAAAACACCCTGAAAAACACCCGAGTTGTCTGTCTGCCCTGTTTATAGGGTATCCCGCAGGGAACACCATTTTCCCTATGGATTCCTACTCATCTTTGCCTTGCTCTAAGGCCATACTGGCCTTACATTAACCTCTCACTGGGGAGGTACCCAACTACCCATCTTTTTCCCCCTGCATTTGTGCCAAGGCCATAAGCACAGCCACAGATTCCTACCATCTGCCTGCACGTTTGCCAGCTTATCCCCAACGGCTGGAGCCACCCGGCTTCTCAAATCTTCCCTAGCAGCACTTTGCAGCTCTTTCAGCATCTGCTCGACCAAGGGAAAGGAGGGAATCTAGGATTTGCAAGTGGTTGTGAACGCTCTGCCTCCATTTTAAATGCCCATTAAAATACTCTAAAAGGAAGGCCTGCAAAGAGCACCCCTCACACACCCATAGCAGAAACGCTAAGATCAAGTCAAGCACCCGTCTGGAGTGTCCATTTGCAGTATTTTCAAGTGGTTATGAAGATTTACCCTTATACTTAACCATCCCTGGCAGAAGAATTCTTTTACTAGGAAAACACAGAGAAGAGCAGAGACAAGACAACGGGGGAGTTTTGCTGTCGTTTAAATCCAAGCCTTGTGTCTTGACATACTCTGCACCTAAAATGCAGCACAGGACACACATTCCTACTTCCCTCAAGGACCCGATTTGCCACTGCAGGGAAGAATGTGCATAGCCAGCACCCAGGTGCCTTCTACCAACTTTTTTATTATTTTCTTTAAATATTTTTGCAACACAAACTGAGCAGTACAGCATCAATTTCCAGATTTTTGCCCACAATTGTGAAAAGATCTGTTCCTATGGCTATTAGGTGCAGAATATGGGAACAGAGAAAGTCAAGTTCACAGACAGGGAAGAGGGCTCCTACCGTCCCTACACTGCCCATAATCTCATTATTTTGGTCCACAGTTTCCCTCACTAATAGTTTAAATCAGAATTGAAAGCCTCTGCATATTTAATACACGCTCATCACGAACCTCTATCAACAAGATGATCAGAATATAGAACAAGGCCTCCACATAACAAAACGGATGGTAAAAAGGAAGTCGAGTTCTAAGTGCTGTGCCCGAATCCTTGAACCAACTGCTTCTGGGCCTTGTTATTTTCTTGTCCTCCTCCATCTCTGCTTTTTTATTTAGATCGCTTTCTTTGGAGAACTGGCACCGTATCTCACAGGGATCTTAATTGCTGAGCTCCATAAACTTCACAACTCCACATCCTCGCATTTTTCTTCCTCCCTTCCCCAACAAATTCCTTGATCCTTACATGCTCTTTTTGCGATCGTTCGTGTTCCGCAGTAAACATTTTCTCCACAAAACCATTAAAGGAAAATAATTACAAATTTATTTATTAGAGCTATGGTTTCTGAAAAGGGACATTTCATTGAATTGCATGTTTATTTTATTGGGAAGAAAATAAAGATATCAGAGAAACAGGATGAAAGCCTTCAGACCTATCAGCCTTGCCATGCGTGTGCAGCTCTAACAGTGTCACGACCTCAATTCCCACATGGTACTTGCATCAATAACACTAAGGATGCGGGTACAGTTTTCAGCCTCTTCAGCTCTTTCTACTAATTTGTCACTCTCCAAGTTCTGGAACTATGAAATTCCCAGGTCTTCTATTCATATTTTATAAAAAAGTTAATTACCAGACTTAGAAGCGAAAAAGCTGAACAAAGCCCAGCTGATTTTAATGAAAGGACAACAAATGGTAATTATCATCTTCAGCAAATTCAGTCCCATGTTCAGCAAAAGAAAACATTTCAAATATGTATTTGAAAGTATTTGTTGGCCAACTATTAATTTCTGAAAATGATCGCTAATGCAAACTAATTATCTAGATAATTTTTGTACTTGCGAAGTATGTTCATATCACGTAAAAATACTTTTTAAAACATGCACAAAAAGCTCACCACCTTTTTAGAAGTAATTATATATCAACATTGCATTCAATTTTTTAGGAACATCATCTCTGACTTCTGTCATCTACTGCTCCGAGGTGCCACAGAGTCCTGCATTTTAATAACCTTTCTAGCTTTAAATTCAGATCTTCAAAGGTGTTTAGATACCTAATTCTCTTTGATTTAAGTCAGAACTAGGCAGCTAAGTAGGAAAACACGTACGTGAACATCAAAAAGAAATTGTGTCACATTTTTCAATCAAATATTTTATTTAAATGTATATTTAAATGTGCATTTGAATATTTAAAGCACACACATACACAAACAAGCAAACAAAATGCTACCTCACCTACATGGGAGAAAATTTTCAGCTGATCGGGATATAGCATTTCCTGAATTCAGTGGATTGCCCAAATGGTAATTCATACCAGAAAAACAACAGGACATAATATCATTTAATAGCTACACACGCCACTTTCCCCACCAACATGTTTCAGTAGCCCAACAGGCTTGGTGAGGCTTAGGAGGAAAGTGACAGCACATGAATGACACCACAAACAGATGCTGTATGAGAAAATTCACAGAGCACACTGGGTGTATATTTTTGGTTACGCAAGAACGATTCCAGTTGAACACAAATCTTTTTAAATGCATCATCAGGAGAGAAAAAAAGACAGTTTGCAAAGCTCCAAAACGTGCATTAGCACTAGCTAGCCTTTTGGAGCAGGATTGCAGAGCCACGGTGAGGGATGCATAAAGCTCCTCTCAGAATTATTTATTCTTGTGCTGTGTTTGTCCAAAGTGTCATTTCCCCCTCGACCTCTCAGATTCAGCTGAGCCCACACAGAGCAGCCTTCGCTGGGCAGCTAACACCTAGGCATGAGGCAATATTCAGAGATAGATCTAAGCAAGCCCAAATAAGTCCGTGGAAAGAGTCTGGGAAGGTCTAACTTACATGCATTTCCAGCCCTTAGAAACTTATGTTGAACCAATATTCCCTTGTTCATGACAGAGATCATCTATGTCCTTATCCCAGCTGAGCTGCAGCACGTCACGTAGCACCATGTGAAAGGGAGGAGAAACCCACCCCAAAACCACCCTGCAGATGCGGCCAGGACACGACACAGACACACAGGGGAACAGCGAGAGCCACCTTCCACCTTAACCTCAGGATTTTCCTTTCATGACTCAACAGGCCATAGACAAAATTAATATTAATTTGCATTGCCTTTATTCCTGCAATAGCTACAGGCAAACAGATCCCTGCAGACGTGCAGCTTGGAGGAGCCCACTGCAATACTCGAGTCCAAGACTGTAACTAAATCACTTCTTTTATCACTTCTAAATTCAGCCTCAAATGTCTGCTATGTTGTCAAAGTCTTGAATATACAAGATAGCAACCCTCAGAAATAACTGTTCTAGGAAAATATACTCCGTGTTTGTATACTGTTTGGGTTGCTTGCAAGACTGAGGTTTGCAACATAAATTCTCTTTTTAGTCTCAGCACACTCCCACTGCTTTTTCTTTAAAAAAAAAAACAATCTGGAAAGTGATGTATTTAAAACATTCCCATAGCATACCAATCCTTCCAAGATTTTCAGCAACAAAACATCATCGAGAAGAGTACAGCAGAGGAATATTTCATTCCAATTTATTTTTAGGTTCAAAAGAATAGCTCCTAGCTATTCTGAGTAAGTATGTCAAAAGTACAAAAAGCATCAATGGTTGAGGCAAAAATATACAAATCCTAACATCGCTTGTTAGCGCTGGCGTTTGCATGGGCAAATACCTTGAACATTTTCCTGCTAGTTTATCATTAGCACTCACCACACTTCCGAAACAAAAAGCAGGAGGCTTTCATGTCTGGCCATACTCCAATTGGGATAATTGCATCTTACCTGCCTAAATTGCATTAGCAATTTTCATTAGATATGATATTCTTCTTTCCTTACAGCCTTACATTGTTGCCACACACTATTACTACAAAGCTTTTTGTGTTTCAGCCAAGAAATAACTGCTTTTCTGTTAGGAAAATCCTATTTACTCACTGCTGCTTTTTGACTCATCCATTTTGCACTGTTCCCCAATATCAACATTCAAGTGCCTTCCAGATAAAACTGACAAGCAATTGCAAAACAACACAATCTATCACATGAAGTCTCTCGTTCTATTTTCTTTTTCAAAAGAGGAAGCTATAAAATGAATGTTTTGTTGGCCAGAGTTGTTGATGCAGGGATAAGCTTTTCCTTAAAATCAAGCAGTGATGCTTGATTTTATCCATTCTGAATGTACTAATCTCGGACTAGCTTGAGCAAAATAAATGAAAAATCAAAGCTGCATTCCATCAGAATTTCATCTGAATTTAAAATTTCATCCGAAATTAAGTACGACTATTAAGAAAGTTGAAAAAAAAATAGTATCTCCTCCCTAGACTACATAAAGTACATGATGCAGCACAATTCCTGCTACCAGAACTA
>JAWLRI010000274.1:1891949-1986088 GCA_034781795.1 Crypturellus tataupa
AAGCATCAAAAGTTCCACAGGAACTTAAGGAAAAATTTCCTGACAGTGAGGGTGACAGAGCACTGGAACGGGCTGCCTAGAGAGGTTGTGGAGTCTCCTTCTCTGGAGATCTTCAAGACCCGCTTAGATGCAGCCCTGTGCCACGTGCTTCAGGTGGTCCTGCTTCTGCAGGGAGGTTGGACTAGGTGAGCTCTAGAGGTCCCTTCCAACCTTGGGTATTCTATGATTCTATGACTTAACATATCTTGGAATGTGTGTTATTGATAGAAAAGCATCATAATAACCATAATAGACATAATAACCAAAAAGGTAATTCCCAGTCCTGGAATGAGCTACACAGCATGACTCCACGCTGACAGCACTGTGCACTTGCCACTGACATCTTGATCAACTCTGGAACAGAGACCTTTTCTCCTAGTGGCATGAGGCTATCCTGACACATCAAGAAAACAAAAAACACTCTTGCAGGTACATTTTAATAATTTGCTAGAGCAATAGGCTAGCTAGAAAAAGGTTTAAAGTCATCTTTGCTTACTCATCTGCACAAGATTTTATCTCAGCCAACGGCTTCTGAAGAGGCCCAAGAACTGGAGATGCCTGTACGAAATAATCCCCATACCTAGGGATTATAGCTAGCCTATAGGGAACCACATCAGGCATTCCTCCAAGTCATGAGCCCAGAGAACATGAGTATAAAGTCTTAAAATGATTGGTTAGGATGTGTGCGGCCTGGTTGAAATCATGTCTTCAGTTATTGCAGCTGTGAAAGCTCTACCTTCTGACATAAAACTAAATCAAAGACCGTTGTAGCAAAAACTATAAGTAACCTCCACTGATACTTGGATTGGCTTAGTGCACACATATTAAAAGTGAAGTGGCAAAAGTGAGAGAAAACATGTTTGATCTTTCCATAGCCAGCAATTTGGTGAGCAACAAGAACTGCAGTGGTATGAAAGGAAAGATGACTGACAGACTGGAAATCTCCATGACTTGTTAAGTAATTGGTTTGGGTGGCATTTTACCTGCCTGTTACCTGCAGCATTTTTCTCCCTAGTAGGAGAGAACCTTTCTTCTGGATCTGGCTAAATGATGCTAATGCCAGTGGATGACTCTCATACATTTTAAAGGCTGGAAAATACTTCAGTGGTGCTCCATGGCTCAAGGTTAGGCCTTTCAAATTAAGACTGTGGTTTCTATCATCAGAAAACTAGTATTCACAGCAATAAAGTTTTACCAATTAAATACAAAATTCTTTCTTGAATTGGGATTAAGACCAATTACAATGACCTCAACTCTAGGTAACAGCCAATATTTTCCTCAGCTTTTACTAGAACGAAACTAGAGCTCTGGGCCTCCTATTAGGACGGTCAGTGTAGGTCTCCACAGCCTCTGATGGAGGGAGGGAGGAAGGAGTTTGTTCAGGGTGCCGCTAGGTACACAATATCGCTGAAACCACTACTGGTTCTTCCTTCTGGCAAGCCTTTGGGGCAAGCAGAACTACAGATGGTACAAATGATCTTGAGAGGATGATGTCCAAGGGCTCAACTGCTGCCACTGACTAAAAAGGATGTGCATTTCCAACATTGCTCCAGTGGATGTCAGTGGAAACTCTTATTTGTTTTGTATTTATTCCTCTATTTTTTTTTCCTCTGGTTTCCAAGCCATATTATTGTGAGGAGAGAGTAAATAGCAGGATTATTACAATATTCTCAAGTTCAATTGCAATCATGGTGTCTGGTAGTCTGAATATTATTTCTGTGAATTGGCCATAGCCTGTTGCTTCATACTGACAGGAATCGCAATTCTAAACAGCAAATACTTTTCAGCAGACACGCATACTAGACTACATATATCCTTTTTTGGCAACAAAAGAATTAAAGCTGGTGACCTATGCAGTGCATGAAAGATGGGTCACCATCAGCAGACATCTCTACAATATCACGGAGATGCAGCAGCAACATTGCTATCAAAGTTATATTTAGGCATGAATGAAACATTCCAACTGGAAAAGCTGAAAAATCCATCCCTGGCAAAAGTATTTTGTGCACCAGGCACGCAAATTACATCTCACAATGAAACTGTTACGAGAAAAGCCCGTTATGTCCATCTGAACTCTTAAATATGTTTCATCAAGACTCCCTTGCCCTTTTAGCATTCACTTCAGATTTCTGCCATAAACTCATCAATTTCAATCTAACACCGTGAGATCGCTCAATTTAGTAGCACAGTGGGTAATATCGAGAACTACTTCTTACTTGAAGAGAAAATAAAAAAAAACAAACATTTCTACAAATTGGGAATACCATACTTGCATCCTTCACTACAAATTCCCGACGTCCCCTTTTGTTTCTTCACTTGTTTTCAAACCAGTGAGCGGTCAGCCAGCCTACACTCTTGACTTGATGTTTGGGTTGAGATGGAATGAAGAAAGTTCAAAAAAATGCCCTTAACTGCTCAAATACAGTTAATAGTATCAGGTGCAAAACCCCCTCCTGCCTCCCACAGGTACTGCCGTCATTCAAGCGAACACTCTTGAAGGTACTGGATTTTCAGAGAGCAGTTGTTGAACCATTTCAGAGCTTCCCCCTCTCTTCTGGCCCTCTCTGAATGGACCTTATATCCCAAACCAGTAATACTGTCGGTTCCTGGCCAAATGCTAAAGCTCAAATGCTACAGCACTCATCACCTCCCATGCAACGCTGCTCTCTGACCACCCAGGACTAACACGGCAAATACTGACCCACAAAAGAGAGATTTCCTCAATCCCCACCACTGGGGTTATACTGAATCATGCTGGTGCTCTTCCTTCTCTTCATTTGTTTTCCAACCAGCCCACTGTGTCTCACAGGCTGGGTTCTGGGAATCAACTCCAGCAAGAAGCAGCAAGCAGAGGAGTGCATAAAGGATAAATAGACCTAGACAATAAACACATTTTGTCTCATGACTGCCACCATCAGATGGGTAAGGTTTACTAAGAACGTAGATGCACACCTTTACGATCTGCTACAGCACTAACCAACATGTGCAAAAATACCAACAAGGACAGACAAACATTTTCGAGCAAAACAGTGAGCACACTTTTTCCATTCAGTGGCACACGGCTCCATTTAGTTTCTATCAAGCCTTGCTGCAATCGTACATCGCTTAGAAGTCTTCATCTGGGTACAGGGGAAGCTAATGTCAAGTCATTTTGCTAGTAGCCATTCATTCAATTTATACCCTCAAAATAAAAATCATACACGAATCCAAAAATCCTTACGAGCACACTAAAAAGCATCATCACAAAGCCATCTGTTTTAGGCCATGTAGAGCTCAGTAACAAAACAAATGTTGCATTTCATTTTCAGATCTGGGCTTATTGATTATTTTATCTCTTGTGCTGCAGAGTATGCCAGAAGGCTCTGCTCTGGAGGCAAGCTGCAATGAAAAGAGACAAGATTTTTATTAGCGCTAGAAGATGCATAGCTCTGCTTTAGGAAAAACATATACAGCTCTCCAATGGGGAAAAAAAAAAATAATACAAATGAATGAGACCTGACAAAAAGCAGGGAGAAAAAAGCCTACAGCTGCTGCCAAATTGAAAAATGCTGAAAGGATCCCAGAGATAAGCGTAATGATGCCTAAGCCAATAACATTTCATTATGTTTCTTCAGTTGTCTAGCAGCGCAGGTGAGTCCTTAATGCACCCTGCACCACGTAGATCACTATTTTGCTGGCTGAATCAAAGCTCAGTCATGCAAAGCCGCGCAGCGCAGAGCAGCCTTTTGACGAAGCAGCACCTCCAGCAGCAGCATTACTGCTAGCTTTATTACTTAATAACAGCACATAGAAAATTCATGCTCTTGATATCTTTCAACACTTGGGAACGGCACAGGGAAAGGTAAAGTAACAGACACAGAGCCCTCTCCAAAAAGAGGGAGAAGGCCTAAGCACGTTGCAGCAGTTGCATTATCTGCCCAACGCTGTGGGCGGATGGGGGCTGCTCAAGGCACCATGGTCTCACCCACACACCTTCCTGGGCTCTTGCTCCTTCAGGGGTTTTCCAGGGAAAGGAAAACACTCATCTCGGGATGCCGTGTCCTGCTGCCTCCACAGAAGGATGCCCTCAATCAACATGCAACTGGGAAGAGCCCGCACATCAGCGGCAGTGAAACCCATTTGGGAGCGCGGGCTCTACCTCCCCAACACGGTTTGCCGAGATGTACAAGCTCGTGTTGCTGCAGCTGGGAAGGAAAAGGCCTTCACAGCAGCCGGTATTCCCCGCCTCGGTACGAAGGTGGCCGTGAGCTGTCGAGCCCGACAGCCACGCAGAGGCGGCTGCCGGACATCGAGTCTCTTCCTATGAACCCGGACACGCAGCGAGTAGCAAATGATGCTGTGTAAAATACCGTAGCTGCCTCTAAACTAAGGTTTTCAAGCGACCGCTCAGCTCCCTCTTGGACCAATTTACTGAGTGCTGACTCAGAACATTGGGTCTGATTTTCACCTACTCTCTGCATTCAATTTCTTATGAATTCATTTCTTCTCACTCCACAAATCCTTTGGTATCTTAGCGGTTTAAATTACTCATGTCTAATAATAATATATTAGTATCAATCCTGTCCTCTCTCCCAGGGTTTTGTATGGCTTGATGACATCCCCCTTATTCTATTCCCCCTAGAGCTTTATAGATCAAATTTGGCTAATCTTTCACATCTTGCAGACTGTAAATTAGAGGTCTCTGCTGCAACCTCATCTCAGCAATGTCCTTCTTATTATAAGGTCATGAGGAGTGCACAAATTATTCCAAATGCAATTTTATTATTTCTTCAATTTGTGCCAAAATAATTTTAAAAATGAATTATACACATAATTACCTATTCACAAGCCCACATCAAGGCTTGCTTCTCTCTTTTCTGCTGCCGCAGAGTACCCTGTGTGGACTGCGTTATCTACAATCTGATGCAAATACATTTCTTATTCCAGAGGCTGCACCCTGAACCCTTTTCCAGTTCTAGCTTATGTTTTTGGGGCTTGACTGCCCTTCAAGCATGTGAGGCTCCGATCCATCAGAATCATCCAGAATTGGTTTCTGCTGGTGGTCGGTATTTAAAGACAAAGAGCCAGAGCTATTGGCACTGACTAGAGTTGGGTTTTCCAGCAGCACAACCTATTTGCAATACATCCTTCTCCAAGGTCACTGACATATGAGGTAAACAAATCAGCTCTAAAAATAATTGATGCAGCCTAGAAATTCAGCCAAAATTTACTGGCCCCATTTCTGAACCAAACCATTTTTAAGTACTCAAAATGTTCCCATTTGTATAGCTTGATTTCACATTTTTAGAGCAGTCTCTTTTGTATTTTTGAACAAACTCTTACTTGAAATTCAGCTGCAGAATAACTTATGAAATAGTCCTACAACATTAACAGTAGGGCTCTGTGGAGAGGCCAAAAAAAAAAAAAAAAAAAAAAAAAAGGCTTTTACAGACAGCAGAACTGAATGATTAATCTGTAATAAACTTTCCACAGATTCTTTCTACAATTCTCAAGAATCTGACAGGAGGGATTTAATTCTCTATTAAATTTTACAGAACCGTTAAAATATTCAGGCTGATGTACGAGGCCCACTTTGAATAATAAGGGAAATGTCTTGCCATTCATCAGCAATTATGCCCTTAATAAGTCCTGACTATTGTCAAGGCTTTCTGGCTTGTCAGGGAAGGTGTGCGAGAGCTGATCTCCACGGCAAGATTTATGAACTCAAAAAACCTCCCCGAGGCGCCCAGGAAAATCTACCAATCGGCTCTGCCTATGGATCTACCGGCACCTTTGCTCACGGTTGTGCCAGAATCGCCTGATCAAGGGTCAGAGGGAACAATTCCCCAAAAACGCACACTGCTCTTTCCATTAGGAAAATATTTGCAAACAGATGACAGCTTCTCTGAATGCATTCATTACAACACAGAACCGCAGCAAGCACAAAGCCTTCTATTAATTTTAGTGGGTTTTGGATTAGATCCTATTTTAATTTCCTCTAAATGCATTTTAAGTAGGATTTCGGTTGCTTAGAAAGCCGCTTCTCTACCGAGCTCATTTACAGGGCACAGCATGTTTGCTGCTCGGCTGGTTTGGGCACCGCCTTGGTGCCAGTGTCACCACGAACCGAGGCCACCACCGCCCCGTTGCAGGAATGCAGCTCTAGCCCTAGTGCAAGGCAGCAGGCAAGGGCAAAGGGGTATTTTAATCTCTGGAGAGGCTAGAGGATGAGTCAAGGTTAGGGCGCTTCGCACAATTCCTGCACCCACCTGACACGCTTAGCCCTGGCCAGTGGATGTTCCTGCAGGAACTCATGGTCCGCAATGTCCATAGTCACCTCATTCTACCCTCCATGAGGATTTGGTGGTCAAAGGGGCAGCAGCAGCGTGGCAGCAAAGGGGAGGCATCTCAGGGGTGCCTGCTTTAGGGCTCAAGGGCAAACCTTGAGCAAAACGATTCCTTAAGCAATACGATAATAAATTACTAGCTGATTTTTATTTAATCATAAAATCATTAAAGGTGGAAGGGACCTTCATTAAGATGACTTATAAAGATTAAAAATATGCACCAGACACACCAGTTAGAGGGCATGGAGGTATACTGACATTGTGTAATCTTACCAAGTTTTCAGTCTGGTCATTTATCCATTAACTTATATGATAATGTATTTTACTAACTACATTGAGTCTCTCAAAAAGTAAATTAAAAGAAGGTTTCTTAAATATTTAAGCTGTTTGCTTATTCTTTGTTATTCTCCTATCTGTGCGATTGCCCTCTCCAGAATTGCCAATAGGTGTTGACGTTTCATTGTGTCTCGCTGGGAGGTATCTCACATTTCAGCTTGCGGCAGGATGTCTTCTGACCCTTTCATCCTAAACCTTTTCTCCCCTCACTAGTAATGATTTTGGATACAGGCATGACAGGCAATCAATATTCTGCAAGCACTGGTCAAGGCAAACTGAACTGCCTGTCACCATCCCTCAAACCTCCAAGCACCTACCCAGAACCCAAATTCTTCCCCTTATGACCGCCCCACCAAGGCTCTTCCTCTGGCTTCACCTCCCCTTCCCCGCAGGGCTTAGGGGAGGCTGCATAGGGACCTTCAGCCAACACAGACCCAATAATTACCCTGTGCTTTATTTTCATAACCACAAGAGCGGAGAACCATAGCTGATGCCTATTTACATTTATAACCCAAAAGCACATTTCGTATTGCAAGCAACAAGGAAGAAAGTTTTCCTTTTCCCATAAAGTTGAGCTCCAACCACATTGCTATGGCCGGAGGAACAAAGTATTCCAACATTTTAGGCCTCTCCCCCATATCCTATTTCTTAGGCCAATAGGACTAAGGTAGCTCTCCCAGAACTACCAGGCACCTTTTGCCCCTTCTGCCTGCCACTATCTTAGCACCAGAAAACATATTTACCAACACAGAGTTTTGTGAACTCTGATATCAGTTAAGGACATAAACACACCTGAAATATGTGACAGTTTTCTGTAACCCTGGAAGACGGGACACAAGCTCACGGAGCAAGGTAATACTGGCTAAAAGTCATGACATGAATCACTTGGAAGTGGGATAATCAGAATCATAATTCCAAGGAACAATTGTGGTTCCTGAAATTATCTCTAAATCCAAAGATCTTGGGCTAATTCTGCCATGTTCACAACAGGAAAGAAGATACAGTAAGCCCAGCGAAGCTTAGGGCTACAGAAATACCTCCATAAATTGGCATTACTAGTGTCACTGTTGATAAATATTCTCAAATATTTCCTCATTTTTATCGCCTCTGTAGATTTCACATTACTATAATGGAAAACGACTCAGACATTCGCAGAAAGGAAAGATTATGAAAGGTGCCTAAAGCGGATCATTATAGCATTACAACTTTAAATCCTCTGGGACAAAGATATAGTACTATGTTATTACCTGCAATCCTAACGCTTTCAGATTAATTTAGCATTTATGGAATATGACACCAAAACTCCTAGGCTCAAAAGACCTCTTTCAGTGCACTTCAACACATCCTTCTTAAATAAGTAATAAATAAAAATATATGTCAGTTTGCTACAACTTGCAAAGCCAAGAACTATGGGACCAAGCCATGAAATATTTTAGGTGCCTACCCTATCCAGTTCAATGGATCAATGCAATACTTGGCCTAAGCATTAGGATGATTTGGCATCCTGTCAAGTACTTCATTCAACCACAAGTTTACAGTGGCTGCCTAATTGGCTTCTAACCTAAATGAAAAGTATTTCTGTAGTCAGTCCTGCAGTTCATGAAGTACAACAGACATAAATGGTAATTTGGGAGAACTTTGTTTTGTAGGTTGTCAAAGCTGGATATAATTTTCTTTAATTAAATCTAATTATTAAATTATGCAGATCTAATTAGTTACGCATTTCAGATAATCCGTCTCACCAATGTTCAAAGTACCAAAACTATGTCATCTTTATGCGCATTCCTACTTTAAAGCAGTACAAAATGTATTTTAAATAATGACAGTTCATATTAACAGGAAGGAATTTTTCCTCTCAAAGAGAGGATGGAAGGTAGTCACTGAAGTAACTGGCTTGTAGTCACAACATAGCACACAGTAACTTTTATTTCTTCATTGCTATACTTATTGCAGACTCCTGGGCTTTAGTTTTTTTATTTCATTAATGCAACATCCATCCACTTGCTGTCCTTGTGTTAGCCACAGGTTATCTTGAATAAATTTGCATGGATACATACTTTCCCTAAGTAGATAAAAAACACTGCTGAAAGCTCCAGTTCAAGTTACGGCTAAATGCGTACCCAAGTTAACACAGTTAGGATTAAAAGTCAGGATTAAAAACGGGAGTCTGGAAGGAGAGACCTCTTTTAGAGGAGACAAAAACCAAAATGACAAACGTCTTGAAGTACCTTCAGCTCTGAATTTCCCAGAGGACAGAATATCGCCTCTCCCGTATGCATTTTACCACTAGTAGAGAGTCATTGGTCCTACCTATAGGGCACTATTCTTCATCTCCCCAGGATCACCATGAGGCCTATGAAACAAGTAGGAGCAACAGGGACGCAGCAGCTCCAGAAATCTAATCCGTAATAAACATCCCTCAGTCATCTGAGCTTCCACAAAAAGACTGAGAAACACCAATAGGTCTAGGGTAAGTTTGCTGAGTAATTTCACTAAGATTTTACAGAAATCTGACATATTTATCCAACTCTGAAACATCATAGAGACTAAGGATTTCACTACCCAAAAATAAAGAGTTTATCTGCAATGAAGACTATTAAGATGTCTTATTTTTAAATCATATTTAAAACAGAAACACTGTTTCCTGCCCCTTTCCACCTCCTCTCCCCCTGACACCACTGGGCTCAGCTGGGACTCAATTAAAGCTGAATCCCTGCTTTTTCAATACCCACAAGTTTAACCTCAAGCACACGTTTCAGAGCTCACATAGGGCTAATTTTAGTACTTTATGCATTTCTAATTCAGTTTCAAGTTCCAAATTAACCTAAATCATATAACCTCTTTTATGTCTTCTCTTTTTTTTTTATGAATTGGTTTCATTTAATGAAAGTGGGAATCTACAGAAGAAAACAGAAAGAGATGAGGTTATCAGTATTTCATCCAGGAAGCCAAAGCACCTGAGCTTTCCTTGGACAAAGAAAGTTTCCCTTTGCACAAGGGCAACTGCAAAGGCCTTCGCTGTATCCATCAACCTGCCAGGTATTTTGGGTTGGTGCCTACCAAAATCTGCGCCCTCTCAGCGGTGCTGCTGCCTCGGCACATGAAAAATTGACCATGTCCTCCCAGCACGGGGTTAGCAAATGTTCACTCCTAGCAAGCCTCGTCCTCCAGGCTGAAAAGGAGAAATGCTCGTGCCTGCCTCACGCGTGCGCCGTCTTCCCAAATGAGGCAAAATGCGCTAAAGACATCCTGCACCGGTGACAAGCGAACGATGCTTTAAGTGGAAAATCTGTAGAGCCTGAAATCGTATGATTGCTCATTAGAAAAAGGGAAACTTTCTTTTCAAATGTCACGTACATGACACACGCTTTCCTTTGCTTTTGCCTGAAGGAAGCAAATACCAGCAACTCGCCTGCTGTTCAAGTTAGTCATCATTTCACCAGGTCGGGCCGGCTGCCTGCGAGCTCGCCGTGCACAAACTGAAGGAAAGTCGCAACAACCCTCTGTAGACGAGACAGCTGAAACCACATACGGCCAAAATAAAAAGTGTCTTTCCCTTCACACAGCCTAAGAGTTATACGGGAAAATGTGCAAGTTGGGACTTCACATCCCAGCCACAGCACTGCCCTAACGAAGCTGTGCCGTGGCAGCAACACATTCCTCGCCAAACTTAACAGTTTGCACAGGCCACTCCACGATGCCATCCGCATACGGCAACTTAGAGAGCCAGCTCGCTCAGCCCACACTTCCCTGCAGCGATGAACAAAAGGGCATTAGGTCCTTTTTATAGCAATTAAAATGTTTTCATGGATTAATAGCTTGGCGACCAAACCAACCTTCTGATACTGTGTAGTATTAATAAATACAAAAAATCCTTTAAGCCTCAGTAACGTTCCCCACACCATTACTGCTGTTCTATAGGTAAACAAGACATTTCACATACAAAACACCCTGCAAGTAGAAGCTAATGGACATAAGCCGAGTACCTTTTCATACCTCCCCTTTTTTAAAATCTCTAATTCTGCAGTCACCATATCATTTGTAAGTAAATTTGCGTAAATGATAAATTTAAATCAGCGCTAGATTTAATAGTATCACTTACATAGTAAGATGCAACTATAACACCTAAGCAACCTTTACACGCAAATTTACACGTAAATAAAGCTCCAGTAATCTCCAACCAACCAGACAACTAATAAAATCATGAAGTGAAAGTAGCAGGTTTTAATATAAACTGAACCAACGACACACATTAACGTGTTCCACATACAGTTCCACACACTCACACCTTGTGATCGCTTTGCCATTATCTCCTAATAAATGCAAGGGAGGGCAGAAGGCAAAGAAATGAAGACATTTAGTGCTGAAATACTTCATAGGAAGCAGTTCCTCGTTGGGGGAAGCCTGTCTGTGAAGCACAGCTACCACGCTGTTCGTGTAACGACGAAGCAGCCGAACCAGAAAGACGGATGGATTCCCCGACTGGCCTTCCCCGCTGACCGTGTTAAGCACCGCAGCTGGGAGGTTTCCAGACTTTCTTGGAATTACTTTCACAAGGCTTGCGTGAGCTCAAGGTGACTCCGCGCAAATCGCTGGATATAATAAAAACTGGAAGCAAGGCACAGGGTTTCCCCTGTACTCCACAGCCAACCACGCCACGGAGCCTGAAACACAGGGCTGGTGCGTGCACTCGGACAGCGTGGTGGTTGATACCAGCCTCTCCGGGCATCGCAGCTGGACTTGGGCAGTTTTCTGATTTAACTCTGAATTACAAAGGACATGAGGTTGAGTTTCTGCATTATTCAGAGGGCAATCAGTTATTACACTTTAAAATAAAGCAACTGAGAAACACTCATTACTATCCTGCACTACAAACTAGACATACTAACTACATGAGGAGGCTTCAAACTCCCATAATACTATTCCAAATCAGCAAAAAAGAGAAAAGCACTAGTGCTTATATTTACATGAGCATCGCTCAGCGCTCTGTGGCCATCTCAATGGCCAAAGTTAACAACACAGAAAATGCTGTTCGAAGACACCAAGAGGAACCTGTGTGGTGGCCATCACTGTTAGAGACAACACAATCATCATTCCCAGAACACTCAGCTTCACCTCGTGTAGCTTCACCTTTCTGCGTGACTTTCTAGGATCAATCACTTGGCTTTTGGGTCGGAAATCGGCGAGCCAGGGCCGGTCTGCATGAGCCTGCGCAGCCCTCCTCCAGGCACCGGGGTTGTGCAGACGAGCCGCGCTGATTTACATCATCTCTGAATTGGGCTAGAAGACTTTTTAAGTAGCGTGCTGAGATCGGATATGTAACATCTATACCAGAGCATCTAGGATTTGATTGCAATATAATGAAGAGTCATTTAAGTAATTACTTTTGCATAAATTACCCAATGCTGGTATGTTCCAATCTGTAATTGCTGCACATTACAAGCACCATGGTTACTAATCAAGGGGAGAAAGGAATTCAAGACCTGGAAAGAGCAGGAGTAATTAGATGAAGCAAATATACTGTTAGGCTACAGAGCATGTTATTCACCTGCCAACTTGACATGTTGCATGTGTATAGAAGAGGGGTAAGAACAAGAACCCAAGGGTGACGCACCTACCTCCACCTTGATGACACACTTTTGCACACTGCAGATCAAAAAACTTAAAGAAACCATCTAGGATGTCACCAATAAATTCCCCTTGCTATAGTTCAAATTAAAAAAAAAAAAAATCAAGATATCACAGTCAGCATGTTCTATAGTTACATAAAATTCGATAAGCTTAAAACAACCTTCCAGTCATCTTGGAAAAATCCTGCAGCCTCCACATCTAGCAGCCTCCTGGAGCTTCTGACATCTTTGGGAAAGGGTCCGTGGCCAGAGCTGAGGTCCTGAGGCCAATTTCCAGGAGCAGAGGGCATCCCCACGCTGCCTGCCAGGGAAACCCACAAGAAGTGCCATGGAGCAGGGGCACCGGTGGGTTTTTCTTTGCTCTTCCCAGAGGAATGGGGGTTTTGTTTTTAATGGTCCTGGTCCAAGTCAAACCAGTTTTGACTAGTGTGAGAGTGGGCTTTTTTTTTTGGTCAGGCGCACTTGGCACAGCTGTTCTTTCCTGAAACTAAATCCCTTGTGACAGTAAGCATAGCATGATGGAGCGGGCCTGGCAGAGATGTCAAATGATCTCTGGCCTTTATGTATATGTGACATTTCCAGCAAAAAACATTTTATTAGATAAACCACTAGGGAGCAATCCTTCAGTGCAGGGCTACAGCCACGTCCTTGTAGCAGAGAAGCTTCTGAGACTGCAAACCGCAAGCTCGGAAGGTTAGTCCTGTGAAGCAGAGCAGACATTCGAGAACAGAAAAGAGGTTGGATCTCCTAAAGGAGAGTCCAAGTTGCACTGAAGGAGCCTAATATTCACACACTGGAGCATCCCCACATCAAGAGCTGCCCACAGAACTCGGTAAAGCACCTTAACAAGCTCAACTGTGACACAAGGTCATTGATCGCTGTTACAAACCATCTGTGCCACCATTATCACAGGTAATGGTTATGTACCCTCAAACTACATCAAAAGTTGACTGGAAACAGATGCAAATACAAGTCAATAGAGAGCAAAATGTGCACATGAGAGCTCACTGATGTTGCCAAAACATTAAAACTCAAGAGGTTTCCTTCACACATTTCACCTACAGTCCTGTCACCCATAAAAGCACGCAAATTGCAAAATACAGATGTCTACAGTTTGAAGAATGATGTCACACACGGAGCGACACTGACAACAGCTTCAGCCACCACGGGAAAACATCACGGCTGTATGTTCAGGAAACCAGGGCAAAGTCTAAGCTGCTTTGCTTTTACCTGGAAGGAAAAGAAATACCAAGCTTCTATGTAAGGAACAGGAAGAGCTTTAGGATGTTTCAAAGAGATACTGAATAACACAGTGTGAGAAATGCCAGAGCGAACTACTGCTTTCTCCCCCTCTCCTCCCTTACAGGTTGTGTTGGTGGACTATGTTGTCTAGCAATCTCAAGTGACAGCTAACGAAGTCTTCTGTGTGGGCCTAGATTTATATACACACACCACACACGGAGCTACATAAACACATATGCCCGAACACAAGTTAGTCCCTTGAATAAATGCAGCCCACAACAGTTTAATCATTACGAATTTCCATTAGAGCAGCAGCTCTACTCAGATGCATAAATGTAATGCAGTTTTACTCACAGAGTCCTACAAGGTTTATCCTTTCAAAATCTGAAAGTAATGATCATTCCTCCCCACCACCCTCAACTCTTAAGTGTTTTTGAGCTCTGCTTTTACATCTTCCTGATGTTAATTTCTATAGCCTAATTACGCTACCATGATTCTTCTCCCCCACTAGACATTTAATACTGCAGTTCCTGGCAAGAGCTCTTGGCAAAGCAGTGATATTCCCCGTTCTCACAGTCCTTTTGAATATTAAGACCATGCACAAAAACAGTGAAATATGCCGCGAGATGGTCAGGATTTGTTAAAGTCCTTTTGAAGTCCCGTGTCGAAATGTGTGAATCAGATTTTGAGCTTGTCCTTTTCTTGGAGATGAAAAGGATTGCAAGGAAAACCCACAGATGGAAAGAAAAAGAGGAAGAAAGAAAATAAAGTTTCAGGAACAGCAAAGCATATCTGGGTAGAATAAGCACTATAAGACAACCAGAGAGGCTAAACAGTTTGGTAAAGGTTGAGCAGTTTATTTAGACAACAAACAGCTCTATTACATTTTAGATTTTGTTCTGCACACTAATGCTACAAGTTGCACAAAGAGTATGCCTGCGTTATATATACACACACACACATAAATACATATATAGCACACACCCCTCTATCAGAACCCTGCTGGCTGGGGTTTGGTGCGGCTGGCTGCTAGAAGCCCCACTTTGGGACTTGCACTCACTGAAGACTTAATCTACAAAACCCAGCTGATACTGGAAGATGTACGATCTGAGGGAATTTTCTCCAAGAAGGTAAATAAGCAAATGGATAAATGCGATACTGTCAGAAACAAAACTCGAAGACAGCTCTGCTTCTCCGGTGGTTATTTCTAACTTTCAATAAACACAAAGCAAAGAAATGAATTAAAGAGGCAGTCACACAACCTCAACTCCCCCTCTAGCTTCCAAAATTAGTGATAGCCAGGGAGATATATATGTCTTTTTGCGAGCCTCCCAGCAAGGTTCATAATGACAACTGATTAGTGCCAACTCCCTTAGGAAAAAGATACCACACAAACGACGTGGCCATCAGGAGATCATGAGGTGACCACCGAGGTACATGCTTCTCTGCAGCACCTGTGCATGGGATATGGAACATTCCTGGAGCAGAAATGCAGGGCTGCAGATGCAGACTGCCCCAATTGTCAAGCAGAGAAACTCCTCAGCAATTGAAAGGGACAGGAAAACATCCTAGCTTTTACCACCAGGAAAAGCCTCGTTTTCAGCCCTCTCCCTGTGCCAATCACTGCACAACAGCCCCCAGCGCTACAAGCAGCTTCTAGAAGTGGCCAGTTCCCCTAGGAGCACAGAGACATTCCCACAGTCAGGTCGAGACACCAGCTGCCCTAAAAGTTGTTAATTGTCACAAACACCACAGGCCTCCTATCTATTTTTCCCCAAGAAAAAGAGCCTCTTCTGCAGACAAACAGATCATACATCTAGGGGGCAGATTTACTTCACTTGTTTAACTATTTGCACTACTGAAGTATTAAAATGGCTGCATTATCATGGTGTTAAATACATGTGCATTATTAAAACATTAGAAGCAAGACAAAATTATTTTCAGCTGCCCTTCGTCTTGCAGAGGTTGCGTAAAAGCAGCAGAATTTCCTCCGCAAAACCATTTCAGCTTTCAGCCTATTCCACTCCACACAGCTGCCCATGCAGCACATACTGTTTGCAAACACAGGGAGCCATAAAGGCCTTTTTAGCCACAGATGTTAAAGGTTTTCCAAGATTTCATTCTAGAAGGGCGCAGAAGATGAGCAAAGGTTTTCACCCCTTCCCCCGGGGAAGGCGCAGACCACGTGTCATCTCTGCTCATCTCGGTTGTGAGCAGATTTTCATACTCCGTCTGCCTTACACCTGGGACGCGGCTTCAGCAGCCCCGCCAAATACATTCCGGGGCTTTTCCGTTTATATTACATTTCGATATTACATTTATACGCTCTATTACTGACATAATAGTTTGGTCAGACCTGCACAAGGAAATCTGAACTGTCCGTGTGAGGCAAGAGGAAGAAATTGGGCACAAGGCATTCCTCGTTTTTGTCCATATGTGTATGACAGGTGGAATAAATCACAATTTCCAGGTATTCGGCATACTACTATTTCCCCCCCCTCCTCCTGCTCTCATTGTTGGCAATTATGGCTGTTTTATTTAAAGTATGCTCATTGAGCACTCAGAGATGGAACCATGAATTAGGTTCAGAATGGCTGCTTCCTTACTAGAAGAGATTTGAATTTTTATCAGTGAAAAAGATTTATTCCCAATACTATGATGGAAAATTGAAGTTTTACTTACATGCTAAGACATACGGCCATACCCCAAAGCAATCACGTCAGCATCCTAACAACTATCACTGCCAGAAATTATATTGTAGTAAGCCCAAGGTAGGGCATCTTTTTGAGAAATCTCAGCCTGGAAATGACTCAACTCCTCAGGTTCTCAAGTCCCGGCCAGAGGAAAGTCACTGTGCAACAAAAAAACCTGCTGGGGATAACATTGGGGTGCTGCCAGCTTCATTTTGGTTGCAAGAGGAGATGCGGTACTCATTGCTACTTGGCAGGCAACAAGGTAATGAAGTGCAACAACCTAGGCCAGCAGCAGCTGCCCGTTTGCTTCAATTCACCAACGTGAACGCCGAGTTTCATCTCCCGGCACTGCGTACGCGATGGACTCGTCAAAAGACGAAACAGATCTGCAAAAGATACCCCAGCTGAACAGCTCTGGTCCAGGCAGAAAAAGGTGGGCAACTATGGAAAAGAGCAAGGAAGGAAATGGGAGGAGGAAACAGAAAAGAAAGCAAAAAGGTAAAAATCATGCAAGAAACTGCTGCAAATAAGAAAGTCTAAGATTTGCTAAGATCTGTCGAAGATCAACACAATTATGTCCAAAGTATGACTATAACTACTCTTGGTTTTGGACCTTCTAACACATTAGTGCTCTGGAAACCCATAGACTTCTCAACCAGTGCATTTGAGGACATCTAAGAGGTGAGTGTAAACACCTATCGCAGGGACCACAGTTTGTACAGGTAAAGCGCTGCTGAAGATGCAAGGAAAGAGAAAGATGAGGACTTAGAGAGCTCCCAAGTCACAGATCACAAGCACAACAAGGTCCAAGCAGCTATTATGATTTATTTTATCAAAATAATATCACTTATGTAATAAAGATGGAAAAGACCTAAATTTGTCTGCCTCCAAAACAAAAATATTTCAAAAGAAAAAAATTTATGGTGTTCAAGTACAGCTCTTACTCAAAATCATAGGGAATTAACACCACATAGAGAGGCCATGTTGGTAAAAATATCAATGTATAAAAAAAGTTTTCCCAGCAAATGTTTAACAACACTGGTAGGAATGCAGAATTTTCTTCTGACTGCAAATTCACCCAAATATTTCAAAGAATTTATGTAGAGAACTGCTTGTTTTTCAACAGTTAATACAAACTATTTCATCCCAGTCTTGGAAACAATCATTTCAGACTCTCATGGCCATTTTTTCCAAGTCATGTAGTCTTTCTGCTATGAACACATCTGTTGGAAATTAACTCATGAACATGATTTAATGTGCACAATAAAGTCAAAGGGTCTAACTGGCCATATGCTAACAACTGATCTGTACACCTGCCCTCAACTTCTGCATGTATCAGTTTATGCATCCAACTACCACAGCTTTGGGGGAATTTCGGTGTTTTTTTTTTTTTTTTTTTTTTTTGGTTTTATTTTCTCCTCTGTGTTTGTATTAAACGACACCACAGACAAAATACACCAGTAATAAAAAGAAAAACAAAAGCAATAATAATAAACAACACTTCCAAGATAACTCTTTGTGATCTTCAGCACTTCAAGAATACTACTAGAGTGGGCTTGCTTCTCGAAACAGCTCACAGAAATAATTTTCAGCACACACTTTTGTTTCAGTTGCAACCAACTTTACAAGGTGTAAATATATAAGAAGAATTCATTGTGTAATTTTATGTGACACTGCTCAGGATTCACAAGGGAGGAAAGAAGAGTTAGGAAATGCTATGTCCAGTAAAGCCCTGCTGCCTTGTTACAATAAACAAAATATAACTGAGAATATTTCTGTGGTGCTATCAAACATTCATGTGGATACTTCATTTCTTTGTTTATCTCAACTAATTTCTCAGCAATATTCCTTGGAAACGCCAGCATAATGCTCAAGAGCTTCATTCACCTTTCCCTGCTAAACTGGACATTCCTAAAGGCAATAACAGGTAACAGTTTGATGTCTGACATGATACATAAGACATACTCTACTATTTTCCAGTCAAATTTCAGCATTACTAGGGGATGAACAAAATGAAATACAGATTTTTTTTATTATTATGAGAAATAAAAATATCACAGCAAGTTACTTATCCATATTTACACTGAAATTACCTACCAAATCTGAAATATTTTTTCCCATGAAGTACAAATAAAATCTTATTCTTCCATAAACATGGAAGACAATGTCCTAGTGCCTTGTATCGATATACATGATATTATACTGAACTAGATTGTCTAAACTAATTTATTTGGTAGAAATTAAAAAAGAGTGGACCGTTTGTCAGATTTAACACATACACAAAGACCATAAATTGAACACCAAATGCAGCCAAGCCCGGCACAACACAAATAAATGACAATAAACCTCTAACATATTTCCTCAGACTTCAACAACTGCTATTTGAAGCCAGAGTTGGTGATAACGTTCCTCAAAGGTTTTTTCTTCCTTTTTTTTTTTTTTGACCTTGATTTTGAAAAATTCCTTTGTATTTTTTTAACCTACATAAATGTTAAGCTTCTGTATCCTTGGGTAAGGAGACATTGAAACATCTGCTGTGTGAAAATGTAATTCTGTGCACACCTACAAGCTAAGGAAGTTCTTGGCCATTATGTATAGGATTCTGAACAGGCAACTAGGCCAATAACACATATATGAGGGTCTGGGTTAACTCAGGTCCAAAGCACTTATTATAAACTACAACTACTGGGAGACTAGAGTCAATATCTGAACCTGAACTGTGTGTTAACAGCCAGTTTTCTTGTTAAACCTAAGAGTGTGGAAGATTTGTTTGAAGCAATGGTTATATACGAAGGTAATATCATAATATTTAGTTCACATGAAAAACAGACCTAGAAGAGTCAATATGGTAATGATAACGCCTATCGGCTGGAGGATCTGACCTTTTCATACTAGAAAAAGCTGCCAATCTATAAAGCCAACATCTTGCTGATTACAGCTATTCACTTTCAGGTGTAATGGTATAATGAGGACAGACTTGTTTAATATTCATTAGTCCTCCTCTTGTTTGCTCAGTACAGAAGGTATTTGAACTCTACAATTTTCAAATGGACTTTACAGACTAATTTCCCTTGGGTAGGTTTTGTTGAAGTTCTTATAAATTGATACCTAATCAAGGGACTAAAAGGGGATGGGAAGGAATCAACAATTGCAAAGCTTGCCAGGGTTCATGAACTGAAAAGTATCTTCTTTTCCGAGAGCACTGAAGTTTCAGACTTCAGCAGAGTAGTTGAATTTTAGCTCTAAATTAAGTCTAATACTCTATTTCCTTATGTTTTAATAGGTGAAGAATAGATATATTTGTAAATTATCAGTTTCCCTCGCATGAATGAAAGGTGCATTATCCATGAGTCATTCTGTCACAGAATATGAAAAAATTTCAAAACCAAGAACCATCCTGACAGTCCATTGATATCAAGAGCATTTGCCATACAAGATCACATCATCAACTAACACAACATGTTGCTCCTGGAGCTCTACAGCACAATAAACAAAAACATAATCCATCTAGCCTACTGTGTAGCTTTGCACTTTCTTTTTTATTTTTTTTTCTTATTACTCTAACATGCATTGACTTACATTTTCTAGTGTAAGATTTGTTGATTCCTATTTTCACCGAAACAGCAATATGCACATTGTGGACATGATGGCTTCAAACCCCCTTACACAATGTATTTCTCTATAATACAAGAAAGTTAATACTCAAAAATTGGAATCACGAGCCATAATTAACAGGGTAACACACACACAAAGGGCATCCTAATACATTGTGGCCCACGGCTTGAGAAATAATTGCATTCCTGTTGACTACCGCCTTTGTTATTTTAGCCCAATTGTCTTGTGGTTGCTATTTTTCAAGTTTTTCTTCCATTGTTTCGTAATCCATCATTTGCTGTAAGAAATTCTATATATTAATAATGCTCCTGCAAGCAGAAATGTTTTCCTTTATTTTCCAAGATTAATTTCTTGCTCTACCAAGATAATCAGTTAGAATGAAGCAAAAATCTCCAAACATCCATGTTGAGCTGACAAGAGGAGAAAACCCAAGAACCCAAGTAGGGGCTTACACCTCCTGGCCAACCAATTACAAGCCTTGAGCTGGCAGAAGCCCAACGTATTAGTTAGAAGGGATCTGTCCAGCTAAACAATTGGATTTCCAGACACGATTATGAATGAACATCGCAGCACACTGAACAGACTACCACTGAAAAATCTGCACAGACTCATAGACAGTTCTCTGTTCCTCACTTTCCAAATGTTCTTACGGATGATATCGGAACATACTGAACAGCAAACACTCTGCAATCTCTTATATACTGTTCTTTATCCCCCCTTTACCTCATACACCATGCATTAAAGCAACCAAAACACACAAATAAAACCCAGCAGCAAACTATGAAAGAGGCCAAGCTGAGAGGGTTGTAGCCTTTAATTGAAAAGATACAGAGGCTACATCTTGCTTTATCATTGGTTTCTGTGTGACTTCTTCTCATTCCCAGGTCACCTCCCCTCCTCTGCTTGAACTACATGTTCTCGAAATGTGTTTGTACAATGTCTACCTAGGGCAACGAGGTCCTAGAACTACCTGAGCATCTCTGTCTTCCCATGAGCAGCAGCACTCAATCCCTTCCTTATTCGTGATCCTTTAGTAGCAGCTCCAAAGATTAAAGATAAAAGATAATCAAAATTAGCATTCCTGGACCCAAGATGTGATTTATTTACCAAGGTGTCCAAATATTAAAAGCCCCAAAAGAACCAGCTTTCATGTTAATAGCAGCCTTCCTTGGTCAGCAGGAAGGGAACCCACAATCCATTCCCTGCTAACCTTGCCTACCCAAGCTGTTTCTTGAGACTGTCTTGGACAAAACTCTGCACTTTCGCAGATGCACCACGATTTCCCTTTCTTCCACTTTTCATTACCGCAGCAAACTTGGGAAAGTAGTCCTGACCCTGGGCAGTTAATCTTTAATGACAATGTTGTAAAACAGATTTCAGAGCCATGTCAAACATTACACCAAGGTTAACGGGACTTAATAATTTAAACTAGTCATTCACCTACAAGTTATTGCAACTCCTTTTGCCTTTCAAGTCTCATTACTGAGATGATCTCTCCTTAGATCTGTTTTCAGAGGCTCACAGAAAATGCGCTAATAGTTCTTTATTTACACAACATCTCTTTTGCCCATTCCACTTCTGTACAGTTATTTCTCAAAACCACCTTAATGACTAAGACGTCAGGGTCAACAGCAACTAGAAGAGAAGTTCTCAAAAGAGCATATGGGAATTCGGTTCCAAATGGTATTAAATTTAAACTTGAACTGGCTATTAACTCTTGTGCTAGTGAAAAAACCTTCTGCCTTCGATACTCAGGAACTTAAGCATTCGTCTACACTGTGCGATTAATCACATTGCAGAAAGCCATGACCCAGCGCTGACGGGAGCAGATACTCCCACACAGCGCTGTCAGCATTACCTGGTGACACCAGCCCTAGGCTTGAATGCCTATAAACAGGCCAGTCTAATAAAGCTGATAAGCCTTTAATCAGGAGCAGTGCTCACTGGCACAAGCACACTACTCACATTCACAACGAGACCCTCGCTGGTTCCTGAGGTAGTTCAAGGACAGGCAGCTGAAGGTTGCTGCTGAGGCCTCGCAACTTGGTGTCCACCATTTCCACGCTCAAGGAGGGTTCATTCCCCACAGCATCTGCCCATTCCAACCCCTGGAATGGACCTCGCCAAGGCGCTCCGAGCTCACTCCCGGGGGGTGGCTGGAGATAGCTGGACACAGGCACTCAAAAGCCAAATCCTGATCCCTAACGTGTCCTGCACTAGGCAACAAGGCCATGCCATCATTCAGCTCCCCAGCTTCCCATACTCTGCCAGGGCTTCGCAGTTCAGGTAAGCAGTAGCTGCCACGGGATGGATCTTCTCCAGATCATTGTGGCAAGTACAGCCACTTCCCTAAAACAGGGCCACACGTACAAAGGTATTTTGAAAGCGAGAGCCCTATGCAAACACCCAAGTTAAACACTGTATCCTCTGGAGGACTGAGGATAACTGATAGCTCTTTCAGCAGAGATTTAGTATTTGGTCCAGGCTTTATTTTAGGGGCAGCACTCTGCAAACAATGAAGTGCTCGGATGAGAAAAGTTGTGCTGGCGGAAAGCCTTCCTCAAGCCAGGGAAATGGGCAACATGACCCATAAATTAGATGTCACCGCACTTTATCCCGAAGAAATCCTTGAATGTAGCAGTGTATCGCTGCCAGAGTAATTACTTGTCAGAGGTTTTGGGGGGATTTTTTGCTCTTTTTAAATCATTTTGTAATCCAGCAGGGTCACGTTAACTCTAAGTGCTGGTTCTGGCAGAGTCTGTCCAATTGTAGACTGAAATTCACTGACCTTTGAGGCTCAGAGAAGACCTGTGAACATCATCTGCACTGATCACTTCTCCCAATTTAAGCTGTTGGGCTTTTTCCTTGGTTTCTGAACATCATCCACAGCCTAACAGACACTTTTGGACTCTATAAATTAACCTGGATTGACCTCCAAAAGAGAAAATGTTTTAACAGGGAAGAGGAGTAATTATTAAGCTTTTTGTCTATGCTGCTTGTCAATTTGCATAGCATTATCTGTAATACTTTGCAAAGCTTTTTTTGGAGGTCAGCTAATCTTGTTAAATCCGTCACAGGGCTGACACCCTATCAGCCTCAGACAACACATTTGCACGATGCAACCAGCTCCTAGCAATGGTGATAAATGTGTTTGTTTCTGGCAGTCCGACCACGCAGATGCTTATTATGTGCATGTGCTTGCCTTGACGTTATCTCCTCAGCCTCAGAAAGGAGACAGAGGTCTCGAGCACCCAAGATACACGTGGCTTTTGCCTGCACTCGCTTCCTACTAGCATGGGCAGGCTGTAGGCATCACTCGCTAGCAGAAGGGATGAGGGAAACATCGACAGGCAGAGATCAATCCCAGAGACCCACACAAATAAGAACAAAAATTAAAATGAGGACTGTAGCACTAAAAAATGATGATCAGGATTATAACACAGTAATGCATACTATTCAGAATCCAGCACATAACACGTAGTGTGCAAGTGATTTTATTCTTCAGAATGTGAAGAGAGGAGCACAGAAATTCATCTCTGCATTTCCAGAGTCCAAAGGCTAACAGCATCTAACCTGTCCCAAAAGACATACGAGTTTGTAAGCTGTCACAAATCACCACAGAAAACTGCAGTTGAATTCTCGTCCAGAACTGGGGCTTCTCGCTGCTAAATTTCAATTGCTTCTTCATGCTTATTTAATATTAAAGAGAGTAGATATTAGTGGGTTAACCCGACAAGGCCGCAGAATTTCTAGGAAAGCTACACAGATTTAGCTGGTTAGACCACTGGAGTACCCAGGATTCACCATCCAGGCTCCATTTGAAGGTGAACCACCTCTCAGAGCTACGAAGCGCTTAAAGATAAAGCTTAATATTTGAAGTATGTCTCTTTCCCCCTTGAATTGCTACAATATCTAGGGGGGGAAGAGAGGAGGAAAGAAACCACCACCAACAAAAAAACTCCCCACCTCCCCCAGCAACTGTACATGCTACCAAGCGCTGCCTGTGGAAAAAACTATTTTGATGAGCAAGTAAACAATGACCTGTAGTCACGTGCAAGAGTGACAAAATTAAGATGGTAATTTTCCATTTTGGTAAATTGTACTAAAGCAATATATTTACTAATAATATTATCTTGACATAAGCTATGGTTTAAACAGACTCCACAACTGCAAGGATATTTTGCTTTGGGTATTTTGGTTAGAGACCACGGAAAGGTGTGAAAAAGAAGCCCACGTAATCCCAGCAGTGGTTCTTACTCCTTGATCTCCCATCGAATACTTCAAAGGGAACACGAGGGTCATTACTGAGGGCAGTGGAACAGTTGTTTGGAGTCCACTGCTGCTCTCCTGTGTGAAAGGATCCATTTACTAGGCTTAATACAGAGCTACACCAAACTTCACGCCAAACGTTCACACTTTATATTTATTCAACAATTCATTTACTTATAGCCCAACGACAATCTTAGGTGGCACCACAGAAGGAATGCGCATAGTTTAAATCATACAAATGAGAAAATATGGAAGAACTTTTGCAATTACTGTCCTAGCTCTATAGAGCACACACTAGACATGCTTTGATAAACATCAATCCCCTACCCTGTTTTGCAGGAGAACACCGATATATTAATGCTGGTTTATGTTAGACACAATTTACATACTCCGATGCGAACCTTCCTGTCAGCGACGAGCTGTAGCCTGCAGACAGACATCTCTGAAGATAACAGTAAGTTACCCAAGTCTGCGGGATATTTTTACTCATTTTCTTTCGCAAACCGACACAGCTGTCAAATAGGGACTTGTGAAATTTTAGAGGAAAATAGCATTAAGCACCCAATGTTCCATATTATCACCTTAGCAGTCTTGTTAATAATGAAAACGTATCACAACCATCACACTGAAACACTACAGGCAGCAGCCATAACTAAAAATACCACTTTCCCTGATAAAGGGACTTAAAAACAAAACACCTCTAATTCATACCTCATTAGCGTGCATCTGGGAACTTCAGTGGAGCTGACCACACTTTACAGGGGGCAGAGCTAACAACCGAATCCAACTTAGCTTTTCCATCTGCATAATTGGTTTTGAAAGAATAAAAGTCACAGCTAAGTATTAATTTTTATGAAGCAAGAGGACATTAACTCTTCACATTCCTTTCCAACATAAGAGAAGTTCTTTTGGGTAACAGAGTAGCATCGTACAATAATTTTGATTTTTGCTCCAAAAATGATTTTTTGGGGTCAGATCATATTTTGCCCCCAGTCCTGTAAAGATGAAATGTTAAAAAAAAAATGCAAGATATTCGGGTATCATCCTATACAGTGTCATGAAAGGTAGACAAAGAGGGAGAAAAAAAAAAATCTGACGATATTCACAAAAGTGCAGGAGTGACACGTCAAAGGTGGCACTGGAACTGGATTCTTGGTTCCAGTTATTCCATTAAAACATTAACACGTCTCACGAGTCGAGGACATGCTCAAAAAGCAGGTAGAGATATAGTGTGGTTGCTTTTAATCCATATTAAATAATCAAGACCCAAGGCCCAAAATCAATCATTTCAATGATAGAGATGGTTACATGCACTTCTGCTTGTACAGCACAGAGGCTGATTTCCGCAATAGAGCTAAGAGATACAGATCATCAAAAAATCCGCTTAAATAATAGGATATGGCATTCCTCTCAGCACTTTGAAAATTGCCCACATCAAATGTTTTTACCTCTAAAATAAGAAGTAGAAATTACAGTGCTTCCAGTATGGGCTTCAATTTTTCATGGCTGTGATTACCAACATCTAAAAAACTCTGGATATATTTTCTCAAGTGAGAAAGCAAATATTCACTGGCCTGAATACACTGGTAAATGGAAACGCACAGCACTTATTGCCTGTAAGGAAAAATACTATTAGAAGTATAGAAATATTGGGTGATGGCTTAGTTACACTGCCTGTTGTTTGTATCATCTATATTTTTCTAAAGGCAATGCATCGACTATTAAGTGATAAATTCCAGGTCTTCCTTGACAAGCAGATTAATGGCTAAATACCTTCCTAGCACTCGCATTCTCTTCTAGCAGAGCAGCCTTTCCATCTTCACAGTGGGCTGCCAATTAAATATCACAAGAGAAATCCCCGCTTCGGAGTCTCCTCCTTTCTTCCCCAGTAAAATCTGAAGCAGCAGAAGGGGGGAAACGGAGCATTTTGGCGACTGATTAAAGCCTGATCATCCTGCAGGATGGAACCACCTCCGGTTCACTCCGAGGCAACTTTTGTCTAATCTCAATACAAAAAGGCTGACACTTTCCTCTCAAAATGAAAGCAAGCAGTAAAAGTTTTTTGGTTAATGGCAACATACTGATACTAGAGTAGATGTTAAGTAGAAGATTTCCAAGGAAAATCCCAATTAGGAAAAAAAGGGAGTACCTATCATCCATTTGATCAAAGTCCTTTTCAAATAGCTATTAAAGAAAAAGTTGCTTTACAAATACACCAAAGCAGTCACATAGTTTTCCATTAATGTAAAAAAAAAAAAATGAAATATAGTCACAACTCTAACAATATTAGCATTTGCCTGATGGATGCTGTGCTGTTCATGCAACGCAAACGCTGCTGCAAAGGCAGAAATGACGTTTTTATTCCTTACTGAAGAAGACACAACATAATGTCCAAGTGAAAACAAGACAGAACGATGTTCCACTTCTTTCTCCTTATTTTGAAAAATATAGTTATTTTATGCTACTAGTATTTTAAGTGATCTTTGAGCCAACTTCACTATGTACAAGGCAGACCTTGACACCCAGACAGACCTTCTTCCTCCCACAGGAAAGTTTTGTGAGTGGAAAAACAGGCGGGCATAGGACAGACACTGAATTATACAAGAGAGATTTAAATTCTAATGGCCATACTCTCGTTCTCTCACAAATTTAGTTTTTCTTAAAAATGGTTTATATTTGTGGTGTCCATCCCTGCAACACAAACTTAAACTTGGTAATAGTTCTACGAAAAGCAAAACTGAGAAGGCAGAAAAAAAAATCCCTGGAATCTTCTCCTAGTCAAACTTACACAAACGATACCCAGAGTCATCTTTTGAGCCATCACCAAAGACAACAGATTTGTTTGCTTATGTTACAGGTTAAAATAAACAGTATCTCAATTTCAAGGTCAATTCCAAAGAAAACATGTTTTGCTTTCAATACCATAGATGTAAAAAACGTTTCAAAGTATAAATTTTAAGAAAACTGAGGCAATCTTAAAGACATGATCTGAAAATCATTCTGGGCGAGATCTCAATTTTCGAACCCCCTGCGCTGCAGGTGATATGAAACGAGTACGTTTTGCTGGCGATTTTGACAACATTGCATCTTTCTAGAGAGGGCATGAAGCAGGAGAGAAACGACAGCCACAGGTATCGATCAGCTCAAGATGCTACCAGAAATCAAAAGCCAAACGTGAAAGAATCGTGAACACTTCCCAGTGACCGATACTTGACTTTAGATAAACACGCCACGGGATTCACCCTACTTAAATGCAGGTCGACTAACCCAGCAGGAGTGCAGAAACAAAACCCAGTGCACACCCCTACAAACCAGGGCCCTTTAAGGTCTCAGGCTCTATGCAAGTTTCTCCTCTCCCATGTTTACTGACAGATACTAGAGAATAAGATCCCCCATTTGCACTTTCGTTTGGGCCAGCCGCGAGCACTGCAATCCGCAAGGAAAGGTGCTTGGAGGTGACCAAGGGTCACCAAGCAGCCCCTTCTACTGAAGGCTTCTGTCCACTGGCTCTAAGGAGCTGCTAAGAAGCATCTCCAGCACCACAAATGCCATGGAGCATGGTGGCTTCCTGAACACCAGGAGACGTTTGGCTGCTCGCTCGCACCAAGCGCTTGTCATGTCAGTAATCCCCACTACTCGGAGGGAAGCTCTGCAGATTAAAACATTTCTCAATTACTCTGCGCAACACAATAGGCTGTAATAGCTGTGAACGACTTATTGTGCCACTACTAAGCGTTTTGTCATGGTCTGTCAGAGAACACTAAGAAAAATTCGAGCCTGTAGATGGCTGGCAAGATAAAACACAATGTCTCATGCAAGTACATATGAAGTGTCCCTGGCAAAGACTTGCAAACAAAATTCCTCTTGCTGCTATGGGAATTAGCTCTATGAAGTGCCTGCACACTTAGGGTGGTGGGACAGACGCCTGACATGGCGGTGATCAAGGGCTTGGATATCTGTGCCAAGGAAGCCTGGAGGGTGCAGGTGGGCAGGTGGCCTTGTTACCTTTTCTCCTCTCTTCTGGTGAAACACTGAACCTTTTTTAATCCTTTCATACTGACACACCCAAGAGGCCCTGGTACTTTGCTCACACAGCTTCAACCAAATGATGCTGTTCCCTCAATAACTCGTTTGGAAAAGCACCTACACTCCCAAATTGCTATTGCTGCCTCCCCTTAAACACCAAGGGCGGCATCAGCAAACAAGCGGATACACGCGCCCTGGTGCTATGTTGGCTTTGAGGGAAAGTGTGCTTTGCTGATGCTAAGCGGAGAGAGGAGCTGATGGGGTCACCTCACACCAGAGGAACACGTCCTCAAAACCAGGACCAGCACCCTGACCGGCCCGACAGCATCTTCTGCCCCACCGTGTTCGGGGCAGATTCTTGCGAGTCTCAGCAGAGAAGAAACACCAAACGCTGGGGGGCTTGAAGCGCGCTGAAGCCCAAGCCAAGAGTCCTTCTTGCAATGCTTGGGTATCTTTCCATGATCTCCGTGGTGCTGGGACAAGACCAATTGCATGCGCCAGCACGGATGCGGAGCAGGGCACCACCCCACATTCGGGCACCACTTTCTGCTTTCAGACACAGAGCCTGTCCCAAAATCCCCTGCCCAAAGCTGTACCCAGTGCCCCAATTCCTTCAGCTCACACTCCCGAGTTGGGAAGCAGTTGCTGAGGAGCACCAGCCTGTCATGGACAAGTAGCTTTGTGGAGGAGGACTCAGCAATGCTCTTTTTGTGTTCTTTGTATTACTTTCAGCGATAAGAAAACCAGCTATGTAAAATCATAAGTCTCTTCTATGACAGAACACAGGTTAGTCATGGAGATCCTCTTTCTCCCTCTCTTTCAATTTATTCTTCTTCTTACTAACCTACTACATCATCTCCCACCATTAGAGGCCTCCAGTAAGATTTAAAAGCACATGACACCTCTAATGCCATTTCCTCCTTTCCTTTAGGCAGATGGCCACATATTACAGCCTACTCAAAGTCCCATCAAAACCAAAGAAACCCTGTGGCCATCTTGCACTTTAGACAGCACCCAACACCCAGAATAACCGAGCCAAGGGAGGACATGACCAGGGTAATGTTGGGTCACCAAGTACTGCATGGCAGGGCACAGAGAACAGGACCAAATCAGCAGTTTTCACTGGGTTTGCATTTGCACTGGGTAGCTTGCTCGGGGCACCCATGAGTGCAGACTCCCTGATTCCTTTAAGCTGAATTCAAGCTAAGTCTTCCCCTCCTGCCCCAGCCCCATGCAAAGCACAAACAAATATGTCAGCTCATTTAAACATGTAGATGTTTGATTCATGAGAACCGGGGCAAAGGAAAGACGACAGCTAACAGCCGAGAGCAGACTGACAACGCCAGGCTGTCGGAAAACACATTAAAGAGAGACCAGTGCACAGTTTCTGGCCTCACATAATGAGGCGCAGAACAGCTCTGGCTGCAGGGCCGCGCTAATACACAAAAATGTGCTTTAATAACAGACGCAACGCATTATATCAGCACAGCGAGGGGAGGAGAGGAGGGTGGGAAGGTGATGAATGCCTCACGCTTCTGCAGGGGTTTCTGGCACCGCAAGGCATCGCGCTGGCTCACCGTGTCCCCTTCTCCAGGCCACAGCCAAGCGCGTGCAGCGCGGGTCTCATCTGCCTTGGAGATCCAGGGCTTGGCTATCCCCTGCCATGGGGCTCACAAGATGAGTTTATTCCGGGTACGAACAGATATATACCCCAACATTTGCTCACCAAAACCAAGGCATTTACTGCTCCTATCACAGCAAAGCAGCACAGCTTGGTCCACCTAACACAATTCACGGAAAGACTTCAGGAAAAGACAAACTTCTCTTAGGCCACAGAGAATACAAGGACACATTGACAGAAGCCACATTTACTAAAGGAGACCAATTGCACACTTAGCCCAAGGTACACCTTGCCTTAATAGCAAATGAAAACATGGCAAGTGTTTGTCACGTTTCACAAGCTGCCAATGGCATTGAGCTCTCCGCGCAGAGAAACCTGTCCTTCTGCCCCTATTTCATCAGGTCCAAAGCAACCTCCAGATGCCCTCAAATTTAAACACCTGCATGTCAACAAATAAGATGCTTTGAAGTAGCAGTTCTCTCTCCATTTCCAGCTGTTCTCCCCACCATCCTGTATGCAGGCTGCTTCCCTCTTGCCAAAAAATTGTCTTGAGAAGAGGTGGAAAACAGTCGGCAAAAACTCAAGTTTTATGCTAAACCTGTTTTGCACCTTGCCTCTATTTTGGGGGATTCCTAGCAAACCTTGCTTCTCCCAGCAGCACATGCCAAGCACCACTGTGGGGGCAATGGTCTCCAATCCTCCACAAGTAGCCACTGGGCTCCTCAAAGCAGCCCAAATCACTGGGGGTGGCAGGACCTACACTGGCATCCCAGGCTTTGGGGGGAAACTAGACATGATTTACATGCTGCAAAATTTTTTTGGAAAACAGGAAAAACAAGGGGGATGAAAAAAAACACATTCACTCAAGATTGAGGGAAAAATAAAGCATTTTAAATGCTGCTGCGTTTGAAGATGAGCACCCACGGAATCGCCTCCTGCTTCCCAAGGCCATGCTGGTGCTTTCAGAGGCTTTTCAAGGGTTGGGCTCTGGGGCTCTCCACCCACTGCCCCCTCCATCCCGGCCACAAGGACACGGGGATGTCTGCGGAGAGCCTGGGTCTCGCTCCCTTGAGGGCTGGGGCAAAAGTGCCAACAGGAGTGACAGGCAAGGCAGCAGCATTCCAAAATACCACAAGAAGAAAAAATAGAGCAGGCCTTACTGTATTCTCTCTGAACTTAATGCTTCACCTGTGCACGGGTTGCCAGGGCTCAATGAACAGCTCAATGCAAATGTGCCATTAGATGCCTTCACGAGACTGCTGGCACTGCAGATACCACACATACCACATACCCCGCCAACACCACCGTACCACAAAATAACCTGAGGTCCTAAGTGGTTCCCCCAGTAAATAATGCTTTGGCTTCCACTTGTAACACAGATAACCTCTACTAAAAATAATATTTTCCTTCCTCTTGTAACACTTTCAGTAGAAGTAAACAGACAGCCTGAAATTCCAATATGCCGTCCAAGTTCTTTTTTTGGTAGTCTTACAGTTGTGTGAAAAGGACAACAACAGAAATCACTGAAGAAAACCAAGCATCAATAGTATTTGAGCTTAAAATAGTGCTTCATATTGTGAAAATACTGCACAAACATTAATCGACTCTCACATCACTTCAATAAGCCAGCATCTATTTTCCTTCACAACTTCAGATGTCAAACTGAGGAGAACCCTGGCATCTTGAAAGCAGAAATACAAACACCTAAGACCCCAGCTCATGCTTTTTTAAGTCTCTTGACTCTACATGCATTAACAAGTACTATACATGTAATCCCATCATCTTATCTTTTGAATCTTGACAGAAAAAAAAGTGGCTTGCAGTTTAACATCTCACAATATAGTTAATTTACTTATTATACAATGATCTGTGATTTAGTTTATTCTTGGAGATTTTACTGGTGTTGCTAGCAACAGTTGTTGCAGAAAAAAATAAAAGAGAGCATGGACTACTTCCAAGGGAGGAAAAACATAAAAGGCTGTAAGGTCTTTTATTAATGATCCACACACTATTTCTCTTTTATGAAACCAGTCCAAACAGTTCATTAAGAACCAATGAAATATTAAGGTATTCTGAGAAAGGTGAGGAAACACACTGTGCAGAGGCAGGGAAAAAAAAAAAAGGTAACATTTTTACAACCATAAAAGAATACACAAAGAATGCAGAACAGCAAGAGGAGATTAAGAAAGAATTTACTTAAGAGAAGAATAATTAAAACGTTGACATGCACCACAACCAGAACTGCAGCCCATCTGAACAGTCTTAGGCTCCTATAAATAAACAAGTAAGCAAACAAAGGCAACTGCTGGCAAATTCCTAATCCCCTAATTACCTGAAAGAAACCTCTTTGCTCCCAGAAAGTTCATTTACTAGTGGAATGTGTACTTCACATTATAAAAACATATTTTAAGCCTTCGCAAGGAGCTAGAAGAATAACGCTGAAGAGGACTGATGAATCATGATGCAAAACACACTGTCTGATTGCAAGCATGCCTACACTTCACAACACTAAATGAAGAGTGAAGAGGAGAACTAGGACATTCCTCAAAAAAATAGGATTTCCCCCCAAAAATCTTTTGCAACAAAATGGGAGCTTCATTTTCCTGGCCCTTCCTCCCTCCTCCAAAGAGAAAAAAAAATAAAAGTAAACCAATCCCAGCATGACCAAGTGCATAGAAATTGCTACAAATTCCTCCATGTCAGAATGGCAGTGCTCCCTTAGAGCAACCTGGCTCACAACTTGAAGGTCTTGAGGTCAACCAACCAGGACCTGTAGCCACACATCAAACCTATTTGAGGTGCCTAGAAATTTTGTGCTTTCAAAAAACATAAATAAATAAATATATATATATAAAAAAAAAAAATACAAGCACAGAAAGCTTTAGGAAGAAACCTGTTCCGCAGGAAGGCCTACGGATAGCAATATACAACATTTGACCAATATAGAGCATATGATCTCCTCTTTTCCCTTATAAAGGGCTTCTATTTAAAGCTAACTCTGAGACTTCTAGGAACATTTTCATTAAAAACGCACTCATAAGTCTCAGAGTGTTGTAGATAGGCAACTTTGAGCATAACTGCCAAAAGCAGCAAAACACGCTGCAGGACATCATTAATGCTGAAACAGTCAATAAGAGTAAGGGTACAAGCTTCTTTGAACTGTTTAATTGCAAATCTCAAAAATTACTCAGTATCGTTGCTATATATAGCAGGTTGTTTTATGCATAAATACGCCAAGGTCATTTGGTGCTATTACTAAGAAGCCATTCCAGTATAAATATGTTGCTAATTGGCAGATGAATCAGTTATTCACTAATACTTAAGTATCTACTTCACAAACACCAGAAATTCAAGGGTCACCTCGCCTAAATGGAGGATAATTTCTTAGCCCAGTTTGTATAACTCCAAAGGACATTAAGTAAAGTCCCAGTTATTAACTTTTGTGAAATTTCTACCTCCACTGTGGAGCTCATTTCCTCTCTTTCAAGCACAAAATAACATTCTGGACATTACTAGCACTGTGGGTCCTCAGGAGGTTTATTTCTTGCAAGCCACTAAAGTCCTATGTTGGTTTCATGAAATCAGAGTGCATTTTTAGCTTACCCATGACAAAGTGAAAAGGATCAAGTACACTAAGTAACTTCTTGGCTGCCGACCATTCTCCATAAATTAAATTAATACTAATAAAATCATCTTTTTTTTTTTTTTTTTTTTTTGAAAAGTCAGTTTTGAAAATTCATTTTGATAAAGTTCGGAAGTGACTCAACCCCAGGCTAACATTTGTTTCACTAATATTTAAAAGCTGTTATGAAAAAAGTAGAATGTGGTAAGAATCAAAGTGCTTAGAGAGAATAAAGACCTTGGAACTCAAAAGGTGATTTTAATTCTATTTCTACCAGGTATAATTTAACTTCTTGTTTCCTTCCCAAGACAGCTAAAATTGGAACAATAAAACACCACAGATAAGCACTAGTGCTTACATCTAAATCCTATATACTGAGCTAACACTCTTCAGAAAATAAAGAGTTTAAAGCCTAATCCAAAATAAATTATTGTTCTGGTAATTTGTTCTTTTTAAAGCTTGACAACATTTTCCTGTTTACTGTGAAAGGTGAACAGCTTTTGGGCTAAAGCACAAGAAAAAAAATATATATTATTTCAAATAGTCACATCATGCATCTTTTTAAGTAAGGTGTCTCAAAATTTGAGATCTTAAATACCTTTTTTTCCTAATCATCATTGTTAATGATTTCTCTGAAACTAAGTAAAATGAAAACGCTTACAATTACAAAACAAATTCAGAAGGGATTGAGATTTAATTACTGTAAACCTGAAGAGATTTTTTGGGAGGTTGCTTTGTTTTTTAATTTTGGTGGTTCACCTAAAGGCTACTCCACTTCCAGATTTGCTAGTGCAAAATCAAGATGAAGAAAACAGCATAAGGTCAAATGACAGGAAAGGCAGCTCTAGTTAACAGACCATTTGAGCCAAAAAGCAGAATGGAGTTACCTAAACTTGGTCATGCCATTGCCAATACTGTTGATTGAAACCCTGTATTGAAATATACAAAATACAGTTCAGAAAACAGCAATACTCGAATACGCGTTACATACACAACACACACAACATCCTGCACGTGTACACTTTGATGCATTTGGGTACACATATGTACAGTCTCTACTACACATCATGTTTAATAAAGATGAAGAGTGCACACACGCGCAAGCATGAGAGAAGCAAGACCAGGCAGCTGAAAGCATCATTTAATTTGCACGCTGCCCGTTTCACGTCTGCTTTTGATAGTGCTTGATGAGTCACAGCAAGACAGACAACTTAGATAAACTGGATCACAGCCAGCAATGCCCATCTCACAGCTGCTCGCTACCTCTGTAACAGGAACATCCTTCATCATAAGATCTGCTGAAATAAGCTGTCAATAAAAATTCTCCATCTGAACGAGGGAGTTGCTGGCAGAGAACATCCCCGACCACGGTTGTGGCAGCAGCCTAAGGCAGAGCCGGACCTCAGCAAGGCCTCAGGCTCCCGGCCTAGCAAGGACGCTCCCTTCTCCACAACTACAGCAACCAGGAAAATTTCTCCGATTTTCTTTGACTCCAGCCTTAACTCTTGTTTTTCATTGTTATTACAATCTCCCATTTAAGCAGCATCATTATTAGAGAATTTTCTATTTAAACATTAGGAAATTGCACTTGTCAGCAATGGTTTTCTGCAGATATTTTCTGCCTGTGTACCTCACATAAGAAACATTATTTACTTACCAAAACTCCATATTCACTGAAAATGCTGGCAAGGATCGTTTCCAAATCAAACCCAACAGACTTCAAATCCTCCCTATTAAAGTCAGCGAACCAGGAGAAATTCTAGATCAGACAACCATCATACTCTGCTGAACACCATCCAGATGAAGAATTTTCTGTTTTGTGTAGCAGCTTACACTTACAAGTCAGTACATCACTAGAACTTGTCTAACTCCAGCTCTTCGTTTGTTACACATTCCTCTTCTGTTCAATAGGGCTTTCTATAGCCTATATTTCCCTTCTTAAGGAGAAATTATGGTACTTCACCTAAGCTTACTTCTTATTTTTCTTTTCAGAAAGTTAATGGCAATTTAAAAAATTCTAACCAAGGTATCTTCTTTGGGTTTTTATCTTCTTATTTTTGTATCTCTTTTCATAGTTAAAGATGAAGTAATCAAACTAGAAAGTGACAGTTGCCATGGAACCAGTGTAATGACTCAAAATAGGGGCAAGGAGAGGCTTAACCTGGTGCATAACACACATATCAGCGTTTGATATTTCAAAGAGACTAATTTCCCAAAGCTATTCAGTATTACCATGAGCAGTGCTGAATAAAAGGAAGCTTTTGCAATCTAAGGCTTCTTTAGAGGGGTTTTATTAGTTGACATGCTAAAATTTCTAATGATTTTCAAATAGCTTCATGATACCAATACTGATGTGGTACAAAGCCACTTCACTGGAGGGCTGACAGGCAGAGAAGGGAGCCCGCATTTCAGAAAGCAGAAGATTTCTACTGTTTCTAAATCCTTGCATCTTTCCACTTGCCATCTCTCCCCTTGATCTGGAAAGGCCCTAACTCGCCTTGATGCAATTTCTCCAGGGAATTCAACCTAAAATATTCAGCAGAGACTTCTGAGGCTTTCCAGAAGTTGGGGAGAGCACCACGTAGATAAGAGGCAGAAAGCCCCTGCTTTGGCACGGAGAGCCTCTCTCCAGCACTGCACTCATGAGGGACACACGATTTCTTTGCGTCAGGGACTGGCAATACTCCCAGAAGACTTGCCCAAGAGATTAAGGAGTTGCTAATGATATTTGCCTCCCGCTTAAAGCGGAGGAGCAAAGGAAGAGGCGGCGTTTTCATGTCTTGAAGAGCCTTTGAATTTCTAAGCGCGCGCGCCTGCATCCCAATGGGCAGAACATTTACCAAGGCTCTGACGAAGAGTAATGTTGCAGAGAAGTGGGTCAGCAAGGTCAGGAAATCTCTGCTCCACTAACAGTCTGGTAGTGTTCAACTCAGTGGGCTATTTTTTTTTTCTTGCATACTGCAAATACGCTTGCTATACACAGAAACGTATGTTCCCATACATTGGGTTATGCCTGGTTATGGACTTGGGGGAACTAGCATTCTCTGCTCCTACTAAGAAAAAAAATAAAGGACATTGGCATTAAGAGTAACACTTTCAAAAAAAGACAATTCAAGGGACCTCCAGCAATTGTTTTTCTGAGGAAAAAGTAAAAGGTTCCACTAAGAACGTGGGTAATTTAACACTAAAAACAAGGTAGCTTGAAGATTCAGATAAAGAACCCTTTCTAAGACAGATTTGCTACCGAAAAGCCATTACTATATTCCATTATTTGTGATTTTTAAAGTGATTATTTTACCAATATTTCAATGTACTCGATTGAACCTAAACCTTTGTTACTCGAAGTCAGAAGCTTATTTTTAATTGTGCTAAGCCTTGGGTATATTTCTCTTTGAAGAAAAAGAAAAAGTCTCTTTCAAGAAAAGAGTGGGGAAAGAGTACACCAGATAAATAAACTCTGTTACTCGAGAACAAACACAACACAAAACTGTTTACATTTTCTTGCCTACACAGTGTATTATAACATTTTCCTTCCAAATAATAGCACACACTGCATTTACAGAACAGAGATATTGTATGTTATGACAGAGCCGTTTTATCCTGCTCAAAAATGACATGCATCAATGAGAAAATATCAAAAGACTACAAGAAGCAGCTTTTCATTATTATTATTATTACTACAGACATGGTAGTGTGCCATAAATTAGTAAGGCCATTATCAGCCAGCACACCAGTGTATGCTGCCTGACAGGAGCTCATTTCAGAAGCTGTGACATGCTGATTAATGCTATATAGTAGCGCTGCATTTTACATGCTGTATATCTTTAGAAAGGTGTATCACCTCGGAAAGCATTTCTTCCTCGTTCATAGCAGCCCACATTCGGGAGCAAAGCATACGTCACACTGAAGCATCAGACCGACTACTGATATTTGCTCAAATCAAGACAAGCACCAAAAAAATCTAAAAACTAAGGAAAGGGTTTTTATTTCTATTATGGAAATAAGTGCATAAACACTATCCAACGAGATTAAGGCATTACCTAGAAATTGGCTCGTAACCACAGTTTCAGAACTTGAAACAATTCTGTGGGTGTACTGAGCGCTGCTCCTAACTGCACATTTTCTTCGCCCACCATTGCTAGAAACTGTTTCATAGGTGATCTGAGCTGTTCCTTTAACAGCTTTATTGTTTCCTCCTTCATCCCCAAACAAGTCAGGGCCTCACGAGAAAAGCTGCATACGAGGACTGAGATGTAACAGCACTGAGTCACCAACACACACAGCGTTTTTAGTACCTGTATTAAATTTGGAATTCCTATTCTGCTTTACAAGCACAGCTAAAATTGAGATATAAATTAAAAAAGAAAGACAGAAAACAAAGCATGACTCATCTTAAAAAAAAATAAAAAAATAAAAGGTAGAAAGCAACTGAAATTGTGAGTTGTTACCTGAACACCTTCCAGGAAGAAGCTCCTACCATACCACCCTACTTCAGCGACAAGCAACACTGAACGAGAAGCTACAAGACCAGGGCCACATACAGTGCACCATTTAACCAAAAAAAAACAGTCAGAAATAGAATTCTGTATTTCATCTGCTCCCTAACTCCCCAGATCTCACTCTGATCCTCCCTTTATAACAACTGCTCCTATCCAACCACATCTGCACAGTGGAGGCTTTCGCCTCCTCGTCTCTCACCCTGCACCCTAGGAAGGCATGGTCAGGAAACTACAGGTGCCTTGCAAGATCATGGGTAACCTGCACAAATTCCAAAGAAAAAAATCTATTTATTTTGCAGGAAACAGGAAAGAGAATAGTCGATATTTTAAAATAATAGAGCTTTCAAGACCCTTTAGCCAACAACCATAACAAGGAACTCTCAAGCAAGCTGAGCCACTTCTATGGGCTGTTGATTCCAGTCAAGCCAAGAGTCACATTACTGTGCTGCAGATGCAACTTCAGCAGACACACATAATTTTCTTATTTTTCCTTTATATTTTCCTTTTTAATCCCTTAGGTCATTCAGTTTTTGAGATACAAATCATCTTTGTGCAGCATTAAAAAAAAAAAAAAAATTATTTCAATCAAAAAAGGACAACACAGGCCTGGAAGGGCGATTTCACAAAAATAATGTACCCTCATGGTACCTCATTTAACTACACCTTTGCTTCAAATACACTTGCTGCTACTTCTTCTTTTGTTAGACTGAGTACAGGAGTCTCATAGAGCTGATAATAGTGTACTGGAGAGCCGTTCTCTTTGCTCTCCATTTAGCCTAGAGCACAGCCAACCTACCCAAATCATTGAGGAGGACCCAGCAGCGGCTCAAGACTTGCGTTTCTTCACAGCTTCCATGGGACACATGGGTTTTCTTTCCCTTTGCTACTTACGCAAGCAGGTCAAAGCCTCCAGGCTGGATCAAGCCTGACCTGAGTATTTTTTACCAGATAGACATCAGTGTCAGATTAACATATCATCACATAGCTTTTGATTTAAAATTAGACCATCTATTGAACCTCTTTCCAGTGGCCTTTTGAAAAGGATAATATATTCCAGGCAGCAAGCAAAGATGTCTCCTCTGGCATTGATTGAAATAAAAGAGCAGTTTTGCTTGAAGAGGATTCCCTTTCGACCCTTCTTCCACTTGAGACTAGCCTGTAATTTCTGTAACCTTAAGCAAATCTCTAGCACACAGTCATTAAGCTTATGAACTACTCTACACCAGAGAGAAATCTGGCCAGAAACAAGCACCTAATTCCACACTTTGCCATATCAAACACCCCTGTTTTCCTCAGTTTTCCAACTGCTATACATTATTCCCTAACAATCTCTCCAGTCAGAAAATAAATCATTAGAAGACTCCACTCACGTACATTTAATATTTTAATTCACTGCAAGTGAAAAAGTCAGTTTTTGCCTTGACATAATGATGCAAATGAGCACTAGAACAACTTGGACAGGTGAGGACCACGGGATTGGAAACCAAAATCTATTGAATTAACCCAGTTGGGTTTTTCTTCAGTGCACAACAGAATTGCCAATTATTTTACATTGGGAAGTCTTTACCAATAACATTACAACTATGGTGCCTGCCTAACATCCAGCCAGAAACAGAATAACATTGGAAATTATAACTCAGAAACAATTGTAGCTCTACCAAAACCAACTCATCACACAGAAAGGATCAGTAATTAAGTTTGCACAGAAATTTCCCCCAACTGCACACATGCTTTCTTAAAATGGACAACAAAATCTTACGTTAAATTCTTTAAGTAATTTTGATGGACAGTATTTATCAATATTTGTCAATTACTTGTCAAGCAGGATGAGCCGTAGACAAATGATTTGGGAACAGAATTAGAAGTATTAATTGCAAGATGGACATTTAATAGAACAAAATTTCCAAATAGAAAAATGGGAGCTAGCAACATTCAAATGGCCTCTGGTCTTAAAAGACAGTTACGATTACTGGCTAGAAAGGGGTTTTATTGCTTGGAAAACACTTCCTAGATACTCAAGTTACCAAACATAAGATAGCATAAAATCTACCCCCAGCCCACAGAACTTGCCACGTTTTTGCTAGAGATAAAACTGGTTTTGCTTCAAGCAGATGTACTCCCAACAGGTTTTGAGATGTTTTATCACACAGTGCGAGGTAGGCTTTAGGATTTTTAACGAACAGTTGATTTCTGACGGCACACAGTATCTCCTCTTTATCATAGCCCGTAAGTTATAGGAAGCGAGTCTTCAAAATGACATTTTAATGTCTGTTTTACTGGGATATTTTCCAATTATATTTTTTTTTCAAGCCTTCCATTTCCAGCACTTTTACAATGATGTGCTTTAAGATTAATGTCAATTACCATATGGTTTAAAAAGCAATAGACTTCAGCCCAAAATCTGCATGCAGCACACCTGGCTGCATTGGGGAAATGCCAGCATCAATATGCAGCACTTGATGCTCCCAACCGAAGCCTAGCAGAGAGGGGACAAGACTCCCCAAAGCTACAAGTGCCCCCATCAATCTGCAAACGCAAGAGCAGAGCCCAGCTCACACCTCAGCACTTTCATGCCTGCCACATCGCAGATACGTAGCTGAGGGGCAGGCTGTTCACGGCCACCCTCGAGACACAGCAGATAAGCCAGGAATTAAAACAGGTGCCTCAGGTTTTTTTGAGGAAATGGAATGACTGTGCCAGAAATGAAGCAAAATTTGTACGAATGGAAAGATGGGAGTGAGAACGTGAGGAAAGAAGGAACCTTGGTGGTTCCTTGGTGGAAGGAACCTGGGGACACAGCCCTATAGACTAGGCTCAAATGAGGCATTTTCATAACTCCTATCCTTACTGACAGTTACATCCGCCTCAAATAATCATGAAATGAGGTTAAAAAAAAAAAAAAATGTGCACTCTGCAGCAAGCCTGTATCACTCCTCTAAAGTGAATTATGGAAAACTGGACAAAGCCTAATTTTTTGTTATGCCAGATCAGCCCCACATGTTATTACAACGTCATGTAAAAAAAAATGCAGTTTTAATCACAGCTAACTTCTCCCCAGGTAACTTTATAAGAGAATATTAAATCGTAAACTTGTCCAATAAAATGGTATTAGGTCATCCATTTCCCTACCAAAATATTCTTCGGACTTAAAAAATGTGTTATTTAATGAAACACTATCAATTTAGGCTTTGTTTCATTACATTTTATATCCAAAGACTTCAATAATGCACGACAGACTGAAAAGGCCCAGCCCTGAAACACTTGCCAAAAAGCACCTGCTGAATTTACACTGGTTTCCATACAACGATACCTACAACTTCCTAGGATAAAGGGGCTTATGTTTTTTCTTTAAATCTGAAGCTACGCTTTTGCAAGCCTGAATTATTAGACACCACTGGAATAGCCTTAGGGAGCTCTATAGCCATTACTGTACAGACCTGCTGACACACCAATCTTCTTTTTTTAATACACTGAAAAGGAGAAACAGGCATTTTGGTGTTTCCTCTATTCGGGAGAGATTTATACTCATGTGAAACAGTAATTCAGCAAACAGAGCATGCTATGTGGGGGCTGGCACTTCCTAACGCAATCTGTTTGGGACTGAATACTATCTAACATCTCCCTGCGCACCGCTTTGTAGTCATCCAGCTTCCTAGGCTGCAGCAGGGATGGTGCTTCCTGCCCAAACACCCCAGGTCATTCCAAGGACTGCATGACAAGACACAGGGCAAAATAAAAGCAAGCTGTAGTGCAGCTTTATTCACCTGAGTTTCAAAACTGCTATTTTAGCAGGTGGTAGGGCCTACTTTTTCTTTTAAGGATAAATTGTAATTGGTAATTACAGTTTAGCTCTCCGTGCTGGCACCGTCACAACACGTTGCTGCTGTAGGAGGAAGACAACAAGTCACATCCCGCTGTACTGCTGACACGACTGTAACCTCGGGATAAACATCTGGACCAAGTTGCAGCATCGGCATCATGGTTTGTTCCTGCTGCTACCCCGAACCATCCCGGTGGAGCAAGACCCCAGCAACGCTCAACACAAACACAGAGGCATTTCAACACGTGGACAGAAATCCTAAGGTGACAACAGCACAAGGTGGGCAAGAGCAGCCCACTACCTGCCTTTCTAATGTCAACTTTTCAAGTAATTATTTGCATCTTTTAAAGCTTCTTCCTAGCACACAAACCTAAGTAGGGGTCTTCCAGTTCTTCTGGAAGAGCCCAAATGGTACACAAGCTTCCAGCATGCAAAACATTGTCATCAACCACAACAGTAGGGAAATACTTGAGACACCTGAATTTTGGAACCATGACTGATTTGACTCAACAACCAGCAGGGAGATGTGTAAGATTTACAGGATATTCCCCTTCCCAATAACAGAACCTATCAACTTAGATAGTAACCTTAAGTAGATACTCCAATACTACCTATTTTCTTCAGTCTTTGCTAGAGACTCTTCCCAAATTTTTCCAGTAAGCTGAACAGCCTCTTTGCAGAACTGCTTCTGCTGATGTTATTTACTGAACACAGTATATAATTATATAGTTGTGTATCCTGCAACTCAAACACACTGTCTGCATTCCGTTTAAAAACCTCAATAAAATGCAAATAGTTGCTGTTCATTTTTAAACAAATTACCCACAGGATCGCCACCGAAACCAAAGAGAAACTGTAGTCAACCTCTATACAACTTGTTATTTTTACCTAATGCTGCATGTTTGATAACTGAGAAAAAAAGAAAACAACACACAGAGCTGTTGCCTAAAAGGATAGTTCCTATGAGGTAAGCCAAGGGGTATAAAGGAGGAGCCTTCCATGGCACCTCAGCTAAACAGAGAGGAGTGGAAAGTTCGTGAGTTTGTGACTGCGTCAGGATTACCCATTAGAACATATGAATCCAGCTAAAACGAGAAGTTTTAAAATAAACTGGAATTCAAACAAATAACAAGGGAGGGATTTAGGGATCCATTTACTAGTATGAATTCATATTATTAGGCAATTTTTGCCTAATAAAAAATGTTCTGAGTGGACAGTTTGATCAAGATTATCTGTGGAATTTACATTACTAGAGTTAACTCTAGGACCTGTTGTGATTAAATGAAGCTAACAAGAAGAGGAAAAAAAGTAATCCTTGCAGAGTGGAAGCTGTGAAGACAGAAGAGCGAGAAACACGAGTTTCTGGGAGAACACCGACACCTCTTCGTCAGCGCATTTCTGGGCGCTGACAACAGCAAGAAATATAAATATGGAACTGATATAATGTATATATTGCTTGGGCTATTTCAAAATAAAGACACTGATTTTCTTTTTACATGTCCCAAACTTATTCCTGTGTCAGTGACGCTACCCATGCACCAACTCCATGTGCTTTGCAGCACGGCCCACAGCAGCACAAAGCTGGCAGCAGCGAGAGAGCTGCCAAGTTATCCGGGGGAGCCTGCAGGGAGATGCGGCTATCCGCCTCCTGCATCCCGGATGGAAAGCACATCCTGCACATCGCAGAAAGGAGGCAAAAACTGCTGCCTTGTACGTGGCAATCTTATTTCAAACCATTTTATTTCTCCTCTCCCACAGTTAAGTGGAAAGGGGAAAACAAGAGAGAACGAGAAAGTAAAAAATATCTATGGCGATTTCTATGCTGTATTCAAAAGGAGAAAGTAGACACCAACGGCCAGAGCACTGACCAAGAGTCAAAACCCACAACTCGTAATTACAGCCTGTTGCCACGGATTTTTTCTGCAGCCTTGGGCACATCTTACCAATCACCAGAGATGCTCCAGGGCAATCCCTGCCACCTAGTACTTGCATACCTCAAATATTCATCCTTTTCTACCCTGCACTGGAAATTAAAGTTGCATGACTTAAATTTTGTCAAATATGTTTACACCTCACTGCAATTTTTATTAGAAAACTTTTTTACTCCGTTTAAAAGACAAGTTTTCCATTTTACGCTGCAGCTTTGTGCACGCTTTCATGAGTATTATAATATTAAGGTAAAATGCAAAGGAGAGTTTGAGTAATTATAAGATATCCATTATGTTTAAGTTGTGAAACACCGCCGGCAAATAAAGGGAAAAAAATAACCTGTCTCATTGAGAATCAAGTTTAGCCAGGGAGAGAAAACATCTCTGCGTGTCCTGAATGCAAACTGGTTATTATACAGCGAGGGTCTCTTCCTCTGTCTGTAAATACACACAACTCCCACTCATGTTAATGGAGGGGAGGAATTACCAGCGTGGCACTTCTTTTCCAGGCTTAACTTTAGTATGGGGGTTCCTGATCAGAATTTAATGAACCTGCCCCTGTGTTGTCACACGGGGAGGGCTGTTTGCAACGTGCTTGATCACTGCCCCAGTGTCTCATGCGCATGGGAAATGTGCATCCCGTCCTCCGAGACACGTGGGCTCGTACCTGCCTTCCTGCTCCATGTGACACTTGCCTAATATCACTCAATTGCCTTGTCTGGCTGCACAAGAACAGAAACCGATTTTAATTCCGCTCACCTGGTCACTCCACACTGGCACTGTACAGACAGAACGCGATGACACCGCTTTCCTCTTTCTTCTGCTTTTTGCAATGTAAAATGTAAAATAGGCTGCGTTCCACCGGCTCTGTCTGTAATACATCAGGCTAGGGCCTGAAAGCAGAACGTGACCTTGGCAAGCAGGTGACAGAAAACACCTCTTTTTTAATGCACCGTTATATAACCGCTGACGATCTTTCTGGAACAGCCACAACTTCTACGTTTGTCAGTTTATTCCACCGCAAACTCGGAAGCAGGTAATCAAGCCTGAAGTGCTTAGTTAGGCTTGAAAATTGAGGATAAAATCTAGGTCCTGCTCTAGTTGAAGGGAGTTCTGTCACCCGACTTCAAAAGTGTTATAATTTCACCTTGTGAAATGTAAAAAACTCTTGCCTGGCAAGCCTTGCATGTGAATTTTCCATGAATACCCAATTCTGTCAGCTCGGAAAGAGTAAGTGCAAGTAGAAGGGGATACTGCAGGAAAAGGTGGGGGGTGAGAAATAGAGGGAGCATTGGTTAAGAGATAGCAAATCTGTGCAGGAGACCTCAGTGCAAGTACAAGCGTTCAGAAGCAACAAAACAAGCAGCATCACCATGATTATCAGCTTCACGTGTGTATTTTAAGAACATTACAGTACATCACCTCAAAAATGGGTAAATTCTGTCCTAAAAACTTTCTAAAACTGTGTTCTGGTAAAGATCCTTTCCGTCACTGAAAGGCAGGAAGACCGATTCAATTACTGGCACCTTTCTGTTCTTCCCGTATATTTCTTGGGAAGGAGTATTGCCAAAGTGTTATTTGACATTTTACTGCACTTAATATGATGGGCAAGTCTTTTGAACGAATAAGCATTCTGCTGAAAAGTTGGGTTTCCATTTTCACCTAGCAAAAAGTTCTGGGGCAAAGGAAGAGGAAAAAAAAAAAAAAAGCATCTGCGAAGGGAAACCTCACAGCGCAATAAAAGCAGCCAGTCTTTCATCCAGAAACTCAAAGCACTCACTCCATATGGGTAACTGCAAAGTTTAAGCCCTTCTTTTCACTCAAGAAGCCAAGAGCCAGAATCTCCCAAGTATTTTGGTTTGGAAACAACAAAATATTCATGAATAGTGCATGAGTATTAGAGGCACATGGTTGAGAGGATGCAGGAGTGGAAAGCGCTAGTCCCATGCTGAGCCAGACACACCAATTGCATTTAGATGGGCAGCAGAGTGTACTCCTTATTTCATTTTCCCCTATTTTAGCAACTTCAAGGCAAGGTCCAGCACATTATATGAAGCATCATCACACGCGACACCCTATGGGGCTCATTTCCTTCCTTCCTTCCCCAACTCAACCAAGCTACTGGCACCCCCATGTCCCAGCAGCAAGACCTGTATGAGGGGCCTGGGCTTATGCTCACACGTCTGCTAGACACCTACACCTCCCCCGGCACTCGCTGATGCAAACACAGAATAAACACAAGCTACTTACTGCAGCACTGCACATACACACTATAATCACCTTCTCTTTCACCTTGTGACACATACAGCCATTTGGAGCGACTTGGTGCTCAAAATAGCAATCCCAGCAACTCCGATAGCCAGGCATAATGACACCATAAATTAGCTTTCTCTGGGTCCGCTCTTCTCAACATGGGCTGTTTTTCAGGTGTCTGTACAACTTAGCCAGCACTGCCCACCAGGCCCATCGTCCCTGCCGAAAGGTGATGCACCCAGTTTTCATCCATCTCCACATAGCTGTAATTAATGCTAAGCTCCAAATTGGATTAGCCATGTAAGGCAGCTCCGTAAACAAGTTAATAGGATCTATCTGCTAACAGCACTGTTACCAATATCCAATTACTGTAACCAGGTATTAATCTAACACTGCTCCTCTGTCAGATGTGAAAAGTTAAAACATGCTGCTGCAGCATTTGAATAAAATTAAAAAGTAATTTTTCCCCTTGACTGAAAGACGCATACTGCTTAGCATTTTATTTTGATAACACAGCAAGGAATCCGGGGTTGAAATCCATTCACAGAGTCTGGGACCCCTTTCTGCAGAGATTGTGACTTTTGATTTTTAATCCTTTGGGTAGGTAGAAAACAAGGCTAAAGTGCCCAGCTCTTTTGTGAATGAACGGTAACAAATTTCTGACAACTCTCAATTTCTTTAAAAGCAATTCACAAAAATTAATGATTACTACCAGAATCCATTAAGAGGTGATAAGGAAAAAAAACCTGCCCATTATCTGAAGTGTTCTTCTCTCCTAGCGTCTCTCATCCAAACATTAAATGCAGTCTCTAACAAAAAAAGAAATTGCAAACTCGTACAGAGAAAGCCAAAAGCACATTTAGCACAGATGACAAATCACATCAGCAAACTGATTGTTTCTTGACGTTCCATAAAAAGAGAAGAAAAAAGGCTAACCCGGTAATTACGACTTGTGCTTGCTCACTCAGTGATCTTGGGGAGAAAGGAGAAAACAGCAGAAGATACAGAACGATGGCAGAAAACCCAGGGGTTCAGAGACCACAGCGCCGAGGAGCACAACTGCAGCTCGAACACGTAAGACCCCGCGGATCCACAGGTCGCAGAGGCACAGTCCCAGCAGGGCAGCCTGCAACTAATATTCTCTGTCTGCCAATTTACCCTCTTAAGCGGCTTTACAGCTTCTTGACCTGGGTAGGCCTATTCCCAGGAGCAGCGCTGCTCCGAGAGGGCCTTCCTGCATCAGGTCTCTGCTCAGCCCGCAAGCACGCGTCTCTGCACGGCATTGATAGGGCCTAAGCCTCTTCATGTGCAAAACAATTACAATCATCTTGACGTTATATTTTCCCTACGAAAAAAAACAATAATTTGAGACAGATAGATATCAGGATAGGCTAGTAAATTGCAGAAGACCTTGCCTAACACTTCCACAGCAGAAAGTTAAGATGGAAAGAGGCGAATATTAAGACGTCTTTACAAATCCGAGCTATAAAATCACACAGAGATCCATCAGTTTCTCCTTAGGCAAGCACAGCCGATAAGCGCAACAGCAGGACTTCTAGTTGCCCCTTTTCTGACACCCACATAAACTTGCTTGACAGTAATAGGAAAAAACCCTTAATCTGACAGAACTCTGGACCACTCACTGGCCTACTAAAAATATCTAGGTAAATCTTTCTGAGAGCTTCTACATGTCTTATTATTCACATGCTACAGCTCACACTGTACAGCGCTATAATAAAAAGTTCAGTTTTTCATGAGTGGTATATGAATCCTTTCATTTCTAAGATACATCCCATAAGTCATTATTTTCATTTCATGCTCCCTTAATTATCATAGCACAATGATAGAATACCACATTTGAAAATATATATATTTATAGTGTCTTTTATACTAACAATACCTTTGTATTGTTAATTATCTCTATCTACCACATAACTGTCAAGAGCAGAAGGACATAGCGAATCTTAACCCCAAAGTACATTCCAAGACAAGTGAGGAGGATTGGGACACCCCGGAGCAGTAACACAACTGCAACATCACAGGACAGCCAGCACTGCGACAACGTGGAGTTCAGCTGCCCACCGCAGATTTAGATATCTAACCCTTTCTGAAATGTGAAAAACTATTTTTTAAGTTGTTATAGAAAGTTGCTCCTTCTAAATAAACCTACATTCTTTCCCTGCCGATGACTGAATTTTCAGGAACTCTGTCAGGGTAGGTTAGACAGCTCTTGTTGAAGTTAATACATCAGCTCTCCGCACTTAGGGGAGGTGCTGCTGTGGCAATGGGATAGACTGTCTTTATACACTATCCCCTCTGCAACATCCTGGAACCGTGCTATAACTTGTATCTTGTTATCTTCATGACCACTAAAAGACTTACCTTTTCTCTTTCAATCCCAGTTACTGGCAGTTAAAAACTATTTTTTCCCCCCCACTCAAAACCCCAAGGCCTGCCTAATGAACCTATTATTTTTCACCCTCACTCTTCCCCTCAGGCCTTTATTGGTGCGTCTCTCCAACATTTCCCATCTAAGTAAATACTAAACACACAACACATTTGCCAGGGCCCCAGGACAGCGAGATATAGACAAAATACCTTGCAGGGGTATTGAACACAGACCACAGAAACAGCTTTGTCAAAACACATTCCTGGCGCGTCGCAATCAGCAACTGGGCACAGACTCCTCATCTCACATTCAAAGCAACCCAGCTGGGTCCGTCTCAGTCCCAAGGGCAGCGCTCAGCAGCGCAGCCCCCGGGGCTGCCGACACCAGACAGATCCATTTCCTCTCTGTTCCTCCCTAATTAACATCCCCGGTTAACACGAGTGATTCATGGACACCGATATTAAGCAGATAAAGTTTATCTATATAACGTGGTCATCTTTGGACCGCTCCTCCCAGGAGCTCCAGGATGTACATACATACACCAGGGAACTTATTCGCTGCCCTCACAGATTTTTAGCCCTCTCCTGAGGGCCCCAATACCGAAAGGAGGTTTTAGCCAAGAAGGCAGCTCCTGCTGACTGCCTAAGTAACACATCATCGGATCATAAGAAACCCTCCAGCACTGCTGGATGCCATCATCAGCCCTTGCAGGACTTCTCCGTCTGATCTGTTAGAAATGCCTTTTTTTTTTTTTTCCCTCCCTTCATACATCATAAATATATTATGTGAAAAGTGCTTCCTTCCTCTGAACTACTTTTTTAAGCAGTCTCCAACAGGGAAGAAGTTGGCTCTGTGTTAGGAATTGTCCATCGCTCTTGCACATCACACACACGGTTCTTCCTAGGCGTTCATCGGTTTTAGTCCAAACACTCCCCAGGCCATGCAGGCACACAACCCTGGCTGTGCAGCTGCACATCCTCAGAAACCCGGGGTTTTGAGGCAGGCAACATCTTGCAGCTTCACCTCAGCACATGTGGCAAGACAAACCTCACCAGCAGCTCCTGCGTCTTGCACCTTCCACAGCTCCCCAGCTACGAGGCCAAGTCCCTGCTCAAAGCTCCTGAGTTGCTAGGCCGAGTTTCACTGACGGGCTACCGCACTTACATTCAGGACAGTGAATTGAGCAACTATGTTATAAACCACAAAAAACGTTGTTAATCTGCATAAAAAAAAAAAAAAAAAAAGGAAGAAAAAAGATCTTGACAAATGCAAGCCAACCGCACTGGCCTGGCAAAGGGACTGCTTAACCTCGAAAGTCAGTCTAGATGAGCAGTACCTCATGGATTTACCCATCCCACTGGCAGACAAAACAATGAACAAATACAAAAGAACACTTATACCAAGGCAAGTCTCCTTCTAGTGGCACGGGGATAATTTTACTCGGAGCACAGTTGGATTACAAAAGTAAAAGACCACCCTTCCTATCAAAGAACTAACTACACAACACTCAAGGTGCAGATACAAAGCACTTGTATAAGGCCACTTTTTTAAAGCCTTTAGTCAATAAAAAATGGCTCCGTTGTACAGAAAACATTCAGTCACAGCAGACAGATCCTTCAGGATCTTTACAGACCTACTTTATACTGTAGGCTATTCCCATGGTAAACCAGGTGATTCAGAAGACAAGGGACATGAAAACAGGCCATGCCTGACTTGACTCTTAAAGCTGAATAACAGGGATGTTTTCATGTAATATTGTAATGGATCTAACCATACAAAGCAAGAGGGATATGGTTAAGCTCTCTTCCTCCTCCCTTTCAAACCATTTATCAAAATTATTGGCCATGTACTCATGTACTCTAAACTGGTCTCCGTTAGCAGCCTCAGTTTGTCCGTACTTGCATGCATGCGACATTATAAGGCATTACCACACTGCAGCACTCAGATTCAGGAGCTGGACTCTTGGGGCTACATCCCAGTGCCATTTTAGATGCTCAGGATATCCAGAAGCCATGAAAGTCCTATTGGCCTCATGTCATTACCTACTGCCAGTCCTTTGTACTGTAGGAAGTATGAGTCACTCAAAGTTTTTTCAACTTGTGTAAAGTTTGGGCAAGTGCACAATGCTTGCATAGTCACTGCTTCTCAACTGTTTCCTTCAGAGCACACGGTCACTGGCACGCTGCAGGCTTCTCTCCATCAGGGGTGAAAAAAGTGGCACGGTCCAGATGAATTTTGTGGCTCACTAGGGATTTTCCCTGGCTGCCTCTCAACCCTAGAAAAGGGCTGCTGCTGCTGAAGAGATCTTGGCAGTTGGTGGTCCACAGACAGACTGCAGCATCCTCAGAAGCGAGGTTGCACCGGTCAATTGAACTTTTTAAGGCTGTTTTATCTGTTTCCTTAATAGATATTCCTCTGTTCCCAGACTGTGGAGTGCTTCTCCTCCTCCTCTAAACATGTACTTATTCCACAGATAAAATTGCAACCTCTTCATCAAAGCCCTCCCAGATTTTCTCTGCAAGAGGACTGCCTCCAGGAAGAGTTATTATTACTTTAGGAGTCCTTGACTCTCTCCTTCATGCTGTTGCGGGTAGCTCTGCTAAAACCAGCTGGCAAAGGTGTGCCCTATATTGAAAAGAAGGTGCACATTTCCCAAGTGTTGAGCAGGTAAACTTTGTGAAGAGCCATGCTGATGGCAGCAACAACCCAGTGGCGATGGAGATGGATGGTGCTGGCCCTACCATATGTCCTTCACCGAGACGCCTTGACAGAATCGGGTCAGTTCAAGTGGGTCACTGTGAGGTGCGAGTCACACAACCATCTGCAGGCTCTGGAGGATGGATGTTCCCGAGGTTTCATGCGTGCACACCATCTGGGACACCCTCCCGGCACCGCTAGGCACCAGCCAGGGATATAGGATCCCCTTGGGAAAAGTCTAACACAGCGGTCGAGACGTGACCGCTAACACCTAGAGGAGACACTTCCAGCGTTGCTGCACATCTGCTTTTCTATGCCCTCATGCTCCGAGAACTACACAGCAGAAACAGCCAGTATGCTTTGGCTTGGGCATGTTTCCAAGATGGGGATTTTGAACATAGGTTAGAAATCTAATGTTCACTAATAACAGTGGTTCACCAGCTATACATACTGTTTCCAAATGATTCTTCGGTACCCAGAGGCTTTATTCAATAAATAATCTAAGCCTATAATGTAGCGGTTAAGATTTGAAGTGGCCTTTTTTCATGCTCCTATATGCCCTTAGAATATTTCAGTTACTCTATACACCTTTAACAGAAAATACAGCAAGAAAATCATGATATGCTACACATCTACAGATGGCCAATGCGCACCTCTGAGACGTGCAATGTTTTAAGTACGGGGGAAAGTTTTCTACAGGTTTGCTAATACAACCATTTAATCACTTAGTGGAAAATTATGGAAGCAATTTATCTTGTGCAACACAAATAGTGATGCAGAGCACTTCTTGCAGTGAAACTACAAATGGAACTGATCTAACCAAGAACTGCATGGATTTATCTACACCAATTTATAGGCTTTAATTCATTTAAATTAAAAAAAAATCTGAACTTTCACAACATGCAAGAAATTTGCTTTATTTAGCTCCAAAATAAAGCATTACTATAGGTCACTTTTTTCTTGAGACTTGTCCATTTGGTTTTAAGACCTCATCAAGACTCTTGTATTTAAAGATGGTTAATATAAAAAATATCCCTGAAAACAGGCAAGTTGCACAAGTCAGCCCAAATTTCAGGAAAACTTAAAATGTTTTAACCTAACTCCAGTATCTTTAATACATCTAATACTAAAAAAGCACCATGGGGCTTTGACAGTCCACCCAATTCTTCAGCTTGAGATCTCACCATAACCACAGTGGCTGAAATCGCACAGCACTTGAGCTCCATTACTGCACGACATGAGAAGGAAGGGGGCATCTCAGTTTCCAGCTGTGCCTGACATGGCTGAAACACGCTAGGCCTTGGAAATCCCAAAGAATCCCAACCAACATTAGCAGTGACTACAGTTACTGAAAGTATCAAGCTATGAAAAACTCCTTTGATTTAGATTCATCCAATTTTGCTAGCACTGAAACTTAGCATCAGAGTAGCCGAGGTTTAAAACAGCGCTAAAGATTTAACATTAAAAACTGCAGTTCTTCTGCTCTTTTTACTCCCAGGTACAAGCTCCTGGGTGTCTCAAGGCCACCAATGACCAATTGTCCCAATACGTATCTAATTACGGACTCGAACACAATAGAAGAGCATTATATTAATTACAAGTGAGCATGAATCAATACGACTTACTCTTCCCTGGATGACTTTATACTATTACTCTGCTCTTCCACTACTTGAGACTGTGATTACTCTCAAGACAGAGACACTTGAGTTCAATAGTCCATCTCACATTAAAATGGAACTTTAACTCGTACTTCAACACCTGCGAAATCTCTTACCTCCTTTTTTCCCCTATCCCTTTCTACAGTCGAACTTAGGTTACTACAGACTATGAAAATTATAAATCAAAACTACTCATTTCAACTAAAATATTCACAGCCTGACTATAACACTTAAATATGAAGAGCCTTCCGGTAAGGCAGTTACCAGCATTGATCGCAAGACGGTATTGATCACAAGATGCACATGCTTAATAGAACAAAAAAGGCTGCGCTCGTCCCACCCGCCCATGGATTTTTCTAGTGGTGCCTTTTGTCACCATTATTTAATCTCTGCAGCCTCGACATTTGCAAAAATGACCATTTTGTTCTGGGGAAAAATAATTATACAGGAGCAACAGATAGAAAAAAAGGCTCAAGCGAGGTTGTCCCTGGTTGTAACACAGCAGGTTATCAACATCTCTCATCTGGACTGAAAACTGGTGTGTAACATTTCCCTGCAATATATGCTTGCCTACATTATAATCAGATACATATGCCACATTTCTCAACATGACAGATTTTTTGCCAAGTGCCTTACTCCCTGTCTAAAGTTCACAGAGGAGCCTAAAAATACGACACTAACCAAGCAGGCCTCTAGAGACTCTACACACAGCGACTTAAGTTTCATGCAGAAGTTCACTTTAGTTCACATCACTAGAGAGATGAAAGAGCATCACAAAACCTATTGACGTTGAGTTTTGACATGGATCATAACTTTTCCCCAATTCAAATCCTTTTTCTAAAATTGCGCTCACAATGTTCCTTTCTAAATCAGTAGCAAAATAAAAATAGAAGATAAAACAAAACGTAAAATAGCTGTCGTGGCTTTGCTATTTGCGTGGCAGCATTAGGGAGTCATAGCAACAGTAACTGCTGGTCACTTGCTGATAAAACCATCTACAAACGACATCCCACTCGTGCTGCCCCAGCTCTGGATGAAGCCGCGTGAACCTGCTCTGTGTTACCTCAGCCAGCTAAGGTACCTGAGAGTCTTCAGCGATCACCAGGCTAATAGCTTTGAGCACCCGATTGACTGAGGAATCCGAAGGGCCGCTTTCGAGTTTTAAATCTTGATACAAATCCATTTGGCACATTGATGTAAATTAAGCAGAGATCCAAGTATCTGAGATTGAAACTACTTTCTCTACATTTTCTTGACACAGAATCTATTATTATCAGGTCCTCAGGGAAACCTGAAGGAGACCAAAAACAACATCTTTTTCTCTCATCTCCAGACCTTAATGCTCCTTGATGGGCACCGCAACAGAACAAATCACCTCCTTGTACTGGAGCAAATTTGTGAAAGCAAGACATGCCTCATACTGTAAACAACATAAAATTATTGACTCTCTCTTCCTAAGTTACCTTGCAGGTACTTACAAAAAGAATTTACTCTTCAGCTGTGCTCCAGAGGCATTTTCCTTTGCCATTACAATTTCAGCATTTTGCCATGAATTATCACCCCAGACGTACTGATTACTTCCTCCTTTTTCATCTGCATCTTCCAGATTAAGAACTATTCATTCCTAGTCCCAAAATCCAAGACAGAAGCACTACTACCCATACTAACAAGGGCAACTTCTTCCCAAACCTCAACTAAAAACATTAGGATGTACCACTTACAGAATTACATATCTTTCAAACAGCCTGTGACTAGAGTGATTATAATTTTAGAAATGGTTATCACTGCATAAATTACTTAAACACTAAACCACAAATGTACACGCATATATGTATATTTGCGCGTAAGTATATTTGTACACACAAAACTTTCTCAACTTGAGATCTGCACCAGAAGACCACATCAAACACTCAGAAGGCGTGAAACAAACCACCAAACCACTGCGTTTATCTGTCAAGCAGTTGGGGATTGCCGTCGCATACTTCCCTCATCCCATGGGATCAGCGCTTCGTTCAGCACGTAGCTCGGGATCCTACCACAGGAGGAGACGGCACCGAGCAGGAAGGCTGTGGCACATGCCTCATTGCTGCCAACGATGGAAGGAGTTAGCAGACGGACGTCATAGGAGGGAGGATGCGGTGGTGAGGACCAGCGAGGGCGACTCCTGCGCATCGGGTGCTCCACTGACTGCACGGTGCTCCACTGGCTGGACACACACCTCACAGACGGCCACTGATTGTGTGCTCGTTTCCCGCCCGCACAGCGGGCGGCACCTGGGGCAACACGCACAGCGGCCTCCGCAGTCAAACTCCAACTGCATTTGACTGAAGTGAGTTTGGAAAACAAAGTGCTGCTGTAACACAAAATAAGGCAGCTTCTGAAAATTCAAATCGTGTCCATTCAAATAACTGTTTACCCAGCAGTTTTGGTCAAAATCTCCTGAAGAACCCAATGTTCCACTCGTAAAAGAGATATTTCAAGGCCAAACCTTCTCTTTGGGTACAGTCAGGATAAATTCACTACAGTCCACCCGCCACTTCAAGACCACAGCTCTCTAATCTGAAATGTCCATTACAAAACCAATAATTGCAACATGGAATATTTGGTGAGAAGTTGGGATGATGCATAGTAAATAAGCAGGAAGATCACTTGTGGAGGATTAAAAACATACACACAAAATCCTCAATAACCAACAATTTCCTGATTGCAGAAGGGTTCTGTGAGCAAGCTGTGGGGCACCACAGTAAGCACCGAGCTACAGTAGAGCTGTACACAAAACAGCTGTGAATTATTGATCAAAAGGAATTCAAACATCAGGCTACCTGACCGTCCAGGTCACATGGGCCTGCCTATTTTCTCCTAATCCACTTGAGTAATCAATTCTTCAATTAGGCGGACCTCTCATTCATGCTGGGGAAAAGATATGAATGTTCTTTGTACTTTTTTTAAATCTTCATAATCGAATTTACCAGGGATTTTGTCTTTACAGCCTGCGCACAGTGTACGTACTGGGCCACAATTTGTGGTTGATTCAGGAGGGGAATATGCCATAGGGCATCCCCTGCTCCCGCTGATGCACTGGAGGCTACAGACCCACCTTCCCCCTTGACTTCGGGCATCTCCTCTCTACTCAGGGTCACCTCATATCTGTTCTAAATCATGTTCAAGTGCAGCAGAGCAAACCAGGCCCTTCTGGACCCTCTCATTTACTCTAGACAACCCCTCGCCATCCCCCACCCTTTCCCAAAATCTCCCAACACAGATTTGATACCTCAGGCTGCAAGGATGAGAGGGATGAGGAGGCTCCTCCGGCACGATGCCACCAAGATATTTTCTTTCCTCGGGCAGGCTCCTGCAGGAGCGAGCCCTGCCAGCTGCCCGGCCGCTCCTATCTGCCAGGACAGCACAAAGCAGCGCCAAAAAACGACGGGAGATCTAGGCCATGATATCTTTCTAAACAAAGCCAAAATCCCCACTCTGCACTTTGCATTCAGCATGTTTCTGATCCACGCTTTTAAGACCACAGCTCATGGATTGGGAGTTTTGCAGCCCCCATCCTGCTTCTGAATACTAAGTGCAGGGACTTGGAGCGTGCAAGTCAAGGGGCAGTTATTACCAGTAAAGAACAGAGATGTGCCCGGGCTGGTTATGCAGCTGTCAATCTGTCACCAACAGCAACAAATGCTGTCAACAGCTTCTACATCTACCACGTTTTTTCAGATGATCCTGCAAGAAAGCTCTTCAGAGGCAGAATCACAGAATTATTTACGTGCTGTTTATGTCTAAACAATTACATTTGCAGGTTGTTTAAATTAATATTAAGAAATTTGTTTAAAAAAAAAAAGAGAGAAAAAAGAACAACCAAAAATCTCTGTTGATAATGGTATTCACCAAGTGACAGTTTGTGAAGCAGCATCGTGTGATGAACTGTCAGTTTGCATTTGAGCTTTGCATTAGGAAGGAGATACACTTGGAAAGATAATCTGTACATTAGAGCAAACCAGAGCAAATTTGTAAATACTAGTTATACCATCCCAAGAACGACTCCAAGACGTTTAATTGACAAGACAGTCAATCAAGCTGACCTCCAATCAGGCTGAACTACTAAACAAATAGATGCTGCTACCCTAAACAGTGATTGCTTTTGAAGCTTTGAGTTGGACATGGAATTGAAGTTTCAGCCTGTGAAAGGGCAATCCTCCTGCCCAGGACATGCTGTGCAAGGGAGACCCTTGCAATTGGGAAATCACCACATGCAACCCTACCAAAATAGGGTTTACGCATGCTCACATTTCAAGCCAAGTCACTTTTATGCAATTCCCTGTTGTTGGAGGTCCTGCTCGTTCTCCTCTTTCCCGTTGACCAAGCGGTACCTGGCTGCAGCCATGCGCTATGTGCTACTGCCCCAGACATCACCCTTCTGGCTATGGAGGTCCACACCGACACACAATTGGAGCCTGTAGGACTCAAATCTGTAGGACTCAAATCCCCATAGATGCATTTCAGTGCCAAAGGAAAACCTATTGGTGCAGGGCAAGCTGGATATACTGCACACTGTTCTGACACTGCATCGGTCTAACTTGATGCATCTAGAGGCCAACAGGCACTTAGAAGAAAGCTGGCTTCGGAGCTGGCCTTGGTTATTACAAGGCAAGACCTGCTTTCATTCATTGCCCGTGCATTTGCAGGGAATTTAACAGAAAGAACAAAACCAACAGACAGACACATCAAGGGCTGTGCTGTAGCATGAGCTATTTTAAGACAATTATCTTTGGAGGAAAATGGAATGATAGATGAACTGGCAACAATTTCTCCTCAGATTTACACAGCTCCCCAGCTTCACGATTCCATCTGCAGCATTTCACATTCTTGTTTATGCTCCTAACAGAGACAGACACGTGGAAGTGCTGCACTCATCTATCAGCCCTTGCAGTCTGCACCATGAGCTTTTGTAACACAGTGCCTGATCTCCTTCCACTTATCCTAGTTTAGCCCCAGAGAAAATTTTATGTTTTTTTTAATGCTAAATATAGTTTGTTTCAGCTCAATTTCCAGTTTTGTGACAGCAGACTCGCATCCACTCCATTCACATAATAAGAAATGCACAAATAAGTATAGGGCAGAACTCCGCGGGTCAGTACATCCACATGAATTAGGATGAGCACTACGCTGTTATGCTCGTAGCTCTTTCAGGGTTAGCACCTCTTTAATTACTTCAATTTCCAAGTTTTACTCCATTTTGCAGAATTTAAGCATAGTATAATGCTGAACACTTCAATACTGCTAGAGACTTCCACCTTTTTGGACTCCTCATGAAGAGTCCAAGGCACTTTCATGTCAACTTTCTGACTCTGCTTTCGCCGTAACGCTTATACGCCGCAACAGTGTCGGCAGCCAGTAAATTTCCCCTCCAGAGTCACAAAAGGGATAAATAACTCACTACTACTACAAAACAAATGAACAACAAGCTTTGTGCAGAGCCCATCATCATTTTGGAGGCCTCACAGACATCTTTCATGAACCCACGTGCTCTAGGCTACCCACATCTGCACCTCCAACTAACCCAGGGCTTGACTGCAAACCCCTCCGGACCAAACCATCTCTACGCTCCAGACTCAAGGGAACTTCCAGAGTAGGCACAAACTGTAAGGTTCCAAATCTTCGCTTTCTTTGCTCCCTCTCTTGAGTCTGTATCCTCAGGAAACGCAGCCTAGTGGCATTTAAGTCCACGTTACACGTTTCATAGTTCATGTTTGTTCAGATTTAAATCACCAGGTTGCCTCGGCAACCTTCCCTGCTTTGCCTCTATGGGTCACCATAGCCTCCCATCGCAACAAAAACCCACCACCAACAAATAAATAAATAAATAAATAAATAAATAAATCAGGGTTCCAAAGCCCGACCTCTTCTTGCTGAAAGCCCAGTTAGGTAGTTTTCCCAGGTCTTTTCCCCAGCTTCTGGATGTCACACCCACCAGCCCACACTGTTGCGAGCCAGGTCGCTCATCCAGGGCTGGCAGTTGGTACCAGCTGTTCAAAGTCACCAATATTCAAAGGGCAAAACCTTCATTTCCAGAACAAATGGTTAGGCAGTTGGCAAGAGCAAGACCATGGGTCTGTAAGAAGGCTACAAAACTCATGTGGATCATGAGTTGCTAATATAGGCGGGGGGAACAGGTGAGTTTGCAGCTGAACTGGCATTTGGATTGATCAGGAACTTAAGGACTTTATTTATTTATTTATTTATTAAACAGTGAGGGTGAAAGAGCCCTGGAACAGGTTGCCCAGAGAGGTTGTGGAGACTCCTTCCCTGGAGATCTTCAAGACCTGCTTGGATGCGGTCCTGTGCCACGTGCTCTAGGTGGCCCTGCGTGTGCGAGGGTGTTGGACTAGATGACCTCTAGAGGTCCCTTCCAACCTTAAGGATTCTGTGATCCCTACTGACAGGTTGCTTCCTGGGAAGATCTTTAAGGGAGCTCATCAAGCAGCAAAAACTCCCTCCTTCCAACACAAGGAAAATACAGGCGGTTGCTGCCTGCTCACACGCTGCTAGTGCGTTCCTCTAAGAAAATAAATCCTTTTGCTTTCTGGTTTTGTACTGAATTTAAGAAATTTGACTTGCTAATCTTTTATATGTTGGCATTCTTTTCATCTTCTTGGGAGATAAATATTTTTAATCAGGCAATTCCCTTCAGGATAACAATGATTCAAATTATTCCGATGAGTGATATCAATCAGTTATTAAGCATGAAAAATGTATATATCAAAGTCTGACAACATTTACACTAACAAAAGCGCAAAGCTTTTTTCCCCTTTAAAAAATAACTCTTAGCTTTCTTATATACTCAAGAGAGTTTTTTTCTTCAAACACTAGAATAAATCCAGCAGCAAACTGTTGAGTTCTGTTTGCAGTGGAACATTATTAAATGTGAAATTAATCAAGTTAATGGGAGACACCACGCTGCACGCCTGCAGATATATAGGAGATGATGTTTTCAATGGCTGCTTTTCAAAACAGAAAATTAACATTAAAATGGCACTGTTGACTCCAAAGCCCTAAGCGGTGTTGGCTTCACCTCCCCCTGTTTTTGCCAGCTATCCATCCCAACTCTGACAGCATCTGATTTGTAAGGATGAGCAGCAAACCAGGCTGCCTGCTCCAGAAATCCAGGCACAGGGGCCGCCTTCTCCCTCACCATCACCCTTGAGCCAGGCTGGGGCCCTTCTTGCTGCATGTTCGTGTTGGGACACTGAGCAGGTCGCTTCGGATGGACCATGGTGCTCAACAGGATGGACCAGGAGGTTGAATAGCAGGTGCCATGTCTCGCCATTGCAAGGTGTCTCACCTATGTGCAGCTATTTGAGTGTTTATGATACATATGCAGCTATTCATATACTTGACTTGTCTTAAGTTCAAAGGCAAAAAAAAAAAAAAAAAATAGAGAGGGGGAAAAAAAAAAAAGTGGGAGGAGAAAAAACATGCTATTAAGACAAATGGTCTGGCTGATGATAAAGACAACATACACTATCACCCATAAGGCAATCCACAAAAACACGCTTGACCACTGTCCTCATTTTACACTCCTCCTCAGGGGGGAAATGCTTCAGCATCACCTATTCAGCATTCAAGAGGAAAAGAGGAAAGAAATTCAAAATGGTCTTAACTGGCATTCATGGAAGGATCTGATGAAGGTATCAAGCATCTACAGAAAAGAGGTTCTGAGAGTCAAGCAGCACATTTAGCATCCCAACAGTTTCCTACAGAAGGGTAATGGAGGACAAAAATACCCATCTAAATTAATTCATAATAAAATTCATTCATTTGGTAAAAAGAAATAAAAAGTCCTATCAATAATGAGCAATGTAAATACCTACAGCAATGCAGGCTGCAAGATCAAGTCATGGCATAACATCATCTTTACAGCTACTTGCTCTGTCATAAAACTAAGCATATTGTTCAGCTACTGGTTGCACCAGTCATCTTTACAAAACAAATATTGCTTTATGCACAATACACCTGCTGCTGAAGATAAAAATTCAATATCAAATCATATACACTAAGAAATTTGGCTTAAATAAAAGTTAACAGAGTCATTTGAAACATTCCATCATACCTTCAAGAAAGGCAGAAGAACTTAAAGCTCAATTGTCCATGCTAAAAGATATGTGCCAGGATCTCAACACAAACCATAAATCAGAAGGTGTTGTTTAAAGGAAGCTATTTGATATGGAGGAGCAGTAATCAAGATCATCATAATCATGAAAATTCTTGCTCATAAACATTTTAACTAAGAAGAACTGTAGAAAACAGAAGTAAAGTCCATTACAAAGAGTTCATTTCCCAGCAGTGGGTAAATGTCTAATCAAAATTGATTCTGGCCAGTATTCCATGCCTTAATCAACAAGTATGTGTCTCAAACAGCATTCTGGGGGAATTAAAAAAAAAAATAGGCAAAACAAACACAGGTCCTGATCCGATGCCATGAAGGATATTCATTAATGCTGCAGCAGATGGTTAATCTGCAGACTTAAAATATGTCAACTTCATTTAATTAAAAGTCAACACTATTATAATATTGCCACCATAATATCAGCTTCTGACAGCACGCCAGTTTTTATTGTTATTTTTCTTTTCAACAGAAGCTTTTTCATGAGAAGCAAACCCAAAGCAGGGGTGGTCGTTCAGTGTGGGCACCTCAGCACAGAAGCCCCCCAAGCTCCCCAGCAGGAGAGCATGAGCTGAAATGAAGGAAGAAAATCTTGGCTTGCCCCAAAATTAAGCAGAGATCATCCAACACTTATCTGAAGGAATAACTCATTGCGGGTTGGTGCAATCACAATCAATAAACCTGTATTTACACATCCCCCTTGAGAGGGACAGCCAGCAGAATGCAGCAAGCAAACCTTGATAGCACTACTTATTTGCATTTTAATAGCTGTTTCTTCCTTGCTGATTTTTAAAACTTACACATTTGGATGTGGAGAGAAACCATTAGCAGACACATTTCTCCCTAAATATATTAAAAGCACAAGTCATTCTGGAGCCCTGAATGCAGAAGAGAGTTGAAGCATTCAACCCATTCATTGAATGCATTTGCATTTGGTACCAGTTCCTTTTATCATCCGACTTGAGTTACCATTGTCTGGAAGCCAATCCAAAACTGGATCCCGACGCAAGGAGAAAAACAGGAATTTGGAATGTGGATGAAAAGTCAGCAGCAAATCCAGGACAGGTGGGAAAGGAGCCTTTCCAGGGAGCCAAAGCTTTCTAGGCTCCTCCTGCCCGTGCCCAACCCACCTCTCCATGCCCCTGCTGAGGGGCACTTGCCATTCCCAGCCCTAGAAACACAGCAAATACAGTGCAAAAATGGATATTAATCCACTCAAGTCAACACTATGATTTACAAAGTTAAAAATATATGGCAATTTAAAAAGCTTTCAAAGACTTTTTATGCTTTTTTTTGGTTAATATGATGAAAAATAGATGTTGATAGTATTCATATGGACAAAACACATCTATGTTAAAAATCTCACAGCAATAAACTGCCTTAGTGGCAGAATGTTGGCTAAAGCTAGGCAATACCTGACTTAAAAAGAATGAGAGAAGATATCTCCAAAGAAGAGTCATTTTTCACAAGCACAAGGTTCAGTTTGCAGAACAGTTCAGGACACACACCAAACATGCAACTGTTTAAAAAAAAAATGTGAAAAAAACTGAAATCGTTATGACCCGATCCAAAGGTCATGAAGATCAAAAGAGAGAAGCCTAATGACTTCAGCGAGCTCTAGAAGTTGGTCACAGTCACTTAGAAAATGACATTTCAAAGATGTTACCAGCTCTCTATGTTATTTTTAGCCTAACTCATGGACAGGCTCATGGAGCTAACAATAAATAGATAACAATAGTTGGAACACTCAACACTTAGATGGTTCAGTGGTAACAAACTATCATCCTTGTAGCATCGCTTAAAGACATGAAAAAATTGCCAGTATTATACTTAAATCCACACAACTTCTATGCATTGTAAACAAGATAAAAGAGATCTTCAAAGATAAAGCACATCCTGATACTCTGATGTGTTTAGATATCACAAACATCTTCTAGTTCAAGGAAGTGAATTTAATTCAAACTAAAAATAGCAGACCTCTGTTAGTCTGACAAGTAGTCTAGACACAGCTAGATAATAACATTCACCTTTGACAATCTTCTCTGAGGTATTAGGCATTTGTTATATTTTAATAAATTCCAGCCAAGCAGTGCTATAGGACAGTTGATGACTTCTGAGAGGTTTACAACTACAAAGATGAGCTTTGTCCTGAGACACCCGAATTAGCATAAACTATGAAGATGCAGATGTTAGACATATGGCACAGAAACATTATTAATAGAAAACATGTTGCAAAATTCTCTGTGTGCTCCCACAACAATGACCAACAGCTACATCTGCTAGGATAACCAGCCTGGTAAGTAAAACATCAAGACCATGTCTCACTCCAGCTTCCTCAGCAGTGCAAAAAAGACTGCATTTCCCTAATACTCCTCAGGGATCTCCAGTTCTTTGGTGTGATCAATTTTAGCATGACAAGCAATTCTCAGAAGCGCTTTCTAGCCACAAGTCCACCATACCCTCTTCCACACCTTAAAGTAAATCCTAAAACCACTTTCTCCTTTCCTTACAACACTCATATTCCAGCTTTTCTAGATCTAAAAGAAGGCAACTGCATTTATTATTAAGTTGTCAGGAGTTTTAGCTAGTATTCTTCCCATCTATTTCATAGAAGTAGGCAGCAAAGTGAGTCTATGGGCATTTAAACTTAGAAAAGTTAATCAAAGTTAATTTTGGTACCACAACACTAATCAAGAGATCTGATTATAGGAGGATCTGTGCAGTGAGTGAAGGTCATCTGACCTGATAGAGCTCCTGTGGTGGAAAACAGTGGGTCCTCAACCTTTTAAAAGGCTACCTAGGTAAGAGAGGCACCTAGGAGACTTTTTTTTTTTTTAAAGGTTCTTTCTAAATGCCTTTCACTGCTTCAGAATTTAAAAGACTTTAATTTACACATCAGTTCATAGGTGAAGAGGCCTGTGATTGAAACCATCTAGAAAAGGGTAATCCCCAAGGTGTTATATTCCTCAAGCTATGAATGATTTGCTTTGCCTTTTTGGCTTCCAAATCTCACTAATTCCTTGCCTAATAGCACAGCCAGCCATCAGGCGACCCTGCGCGGCATCACCTCGTGCACAGCAGCCCCGTGCATCACGGCTCCTCGATGTGAAGAGGAGCACGAGAGCAACGCAGCTCCGCGGAGGTCGACACGCACGGCCGAGCTGCTGCCGGCGCCAGGAGAACATTTGGTTTCTGGTTCAGCGCCAAGCTGGCCATAGCTGCTGTGAGGGGAACATCAGCAGCAAGGAACGCTCTGCCAAAAAGGTTCTCCACGCTGCTGTACAGCGATCCATTGCGGACAGGAAACCATTCGCCTGAATCGCTGATCAATCTACTGACCAGGCAGCGCCCCAAGGTCGCACTGCGCACGCGAGTTCTCTTCTTGCAGGCAGGCCATCAGACACCAGCCGTAGTGAATCCTTATCTGCTGGATGCTGGCTCGCACGGAAGGACTAGATATCTCCAGGGCTTTATCATGTTTGACAGATAAGGCTATCTGCATCAAGGAAACACTGGTCTAGGTTTATATACTCACAGGATAAGGGGGGGAAGAAAGTGCTCCAGACACGGAGATGGGTTTGAATCAGAGATATCGATCACTAGAAAGGCGTAATTCAGGGCAATCTTCTCCATCTTTCATCTGAAGCAAGCACTGATAGGCCTCTTCCCTGCTGTGATCAAGCCCGATAAAAGCCCAACACCAGCCACATGAAATACACGGTAAGGTAAAAGAAAACAAAATGAAAAGCAGCCCAAATCTAAAGTCTACTTCACTTTGGCGCAAAACTCCTCAGATTCACCGTTCACCTGATACCAGGCACCAGTTCAGGTGCTGCAGCTGCTGAGCACTCCTGACCATGTCAGGGTTCCCGCTGCTAATGCTCTGGCAAGCACAGTAATGACAGTAATGAAGGCAAATGCCTCCAAACCCACCTGGAACCAGAGATATTTACAATTACATATTTTCTTATATTCAGAAATGGCTCTCAAGTTCTCCCAATTCATTACCTCTGAGAGTAAAACTTCAATATTAAACAGATGGCATCCACATATCTGTTACTTACCACGAATAATTTCACCACGACCCTGAACTACCTTTAGCGAGCAAGCGAAGAAAATAAAGCCAAAAAAAATTAAGACAGAACTAGATAAACCACTAAGAAAATGAATTAAATTTTCCCCTCCTTGGCTCCTCCTCAGGTGAAAAATCCTCTTGGCAATACTTTGGGGACAGCTCTGTATAGGATTAACCAGCATACAATAGGCAAGGACATCCTCAGAACTGCCTTTTCTCTTGCAATCATTTTTAGTGCCGATAGTAAGTGTGTCTACCCAATAAAGAGTTAAGTGTATCTACCATTTAGTACGACCATAGAACAAATAGCGCACTGCAAATTCATCCCTGTTTTTCCCCTCCCAGAGAAGAGCGGGGAAAGAACCAAAACCTAAATCCCAAGATCTGGATACAAGAACGGTAGCAAACTTCAGTTCACAAAAGAAAAAACTCACAAGGCTGAAGATTAGGTGAAGACAAATTGCTTTCATTTTAGGATACAAAATTTTGAGGATTCCAGAAATGTCTACTTAATGGGCAAACACCAAAGATAATCACTAAACAGAGCTGCTGAAATGCATTACCTGAAAGGTACATCAGTATTTTTCCACCTTCACAAGGAAAAGATGCCACACTTGAGAGGTATTCCCAGAACAAACCCACCCATGTTAATCAAACACTTTTGGATTTGCACCCCAGTACCCGACTCTGAGAAGTAACAAGAACTTTTAGTCTGCCTTGGGATCAGACACTCAATGGAATAAGGACAACACACAAAAATTTCCTGATGCCTTTACCCAAGTAGTACAGATTAAAGATACAAATCCTATTTTATTGTGTTCAGGCTCCTGTGCTCACTTCCATCATTTCATTTGCATCTAATAAAAAGGGGGAAAAGGGGGAGGAGGGAAGCATCAAGTCAACATCTCTCTCTCAAAAAAAAGTGATTTTTAGAAATGAATTCCTTGCATTAATCATGTAATAAATCCAAGATGAGGCTTTTTTCGTTTGTTTGGCCAGGGGTGGCAAGGGGGAAGGTAGGTTGGCATTTTTAAACTGCCAAGTTCATTTCTCATGTAAAATCAAAAGAAATTTCTTACACTAAGCCTACACCTTTTAACTGTATTGCACCTGGTTGGCTTCAGGCATCTTCAGACAGTATTTATCATGTCAGACAGTAGGTTGTAGCTTTTGTTCTTAGCTTATTTGTCTGTCTAGCTCACTAAAATGTACATATACACGTATATAAAACCCTTCCAGTTTTCTTTTCTTTCACAGCAGCAAATATTTTCATAACATGTATTATGAAACATTCCTAGAGTCTTAACAATAACATCAGGTTGTGTTATGTTTCCAAAGCAGAAATATGGCAACTCATTAGAGCTACCCAAAGAGAATAAGAACAGCTCTTCAAAGACGCATCAGTATATTCTAAATATATACACATGCTCCCTTCAAAAGATCTCCGTTGAACAGGAATTGGATCTTCTGAAGTGCTTTTGGGTCCAAGAAATGTCAAGGAAAGATGAGAAAAGCAAAGAGAAATCTTCTAAAAAAGGTACAGGCAAGCAGAAGACAAGTAATACAAAGTTTTCTGAACAAGGCCAAACACTACAGGCGAAGGGGAATGCTGCTTTTTCAGAAGCGAAAAACAGGCTAAAACATTATGTGTATCAAGCCAAGATTTTTGATTTTCATTACACTATACTCATGTCCTAGTTGTACCACTGCTTTCATCAACTCAGGAAAGCAGGTGAGTTTCAAGGGTGTCATGTATCCAAATCAAAAAACGTATCAAGAACAGCTGCTGAGCTGGAGCTGAAGTAGCAAGGGATTAATCCCCCACATTGTTCTTTCATCCCATCTTACCCAAATAGCTCGTATGAATCCCATTACCACAAAACACCAAAATAATAATGGACAAAATACCATACCTGTCACATATTGTCACATGCAGCTTATTGTCACTTGAAAGTCTTTCTACACAACCAAAAGGCCCATGTGTGACCCTTGCTCCAAATATTTACCCTCAATCCAGTTTATGTATATATATATAGTTATGTATATATAAAAAAATATACATATATCTCATGTCTTCCTCTCAGTCATTAACACTTACTCCTTTTCTTTCAACTCTGTTTTAATGCAGTTTTATCAACTAGCTCTCACAATCCCTTTAGGGATTGCAGCACATATTTGAACACAGCAGAAAGTTAAGGTTAGATACAATCTGTGCTCTGCAGCAGTTTAAGTAATAAACACACAACAGTTCAAGTCACCCCAAGCCCTACTACCTTGAAAATGTTTTTATGCATACGCCTTGACACGTGCTGAATTTCTACAGAGTTATCAGCCTCAAGCTATATTATGCTACAATCCCAACTCAAATTATTTCAGATACATTTTTTTGTTCCTCCATTAATTCTATCTCTTGACTGTGGCCAGCTGGGAGGTGCTGGACTTGGCGCAGACTCTGCTGCTAATGATCGCTCGGTGGTAACGGTGCTTCCTAAGAGCCGCACGTACCCCTAACAGCTCCAGAGCCCTGCCCAGCTTCTGTCTGGAAGCTTCCACTCTTAGAAAAGTGCCCATTAGAGAAATATTTGGCCAGGCAGGAAGATGACTCACTAACAGCCTCTCTCATCAGAGCCTCCGGAAGGAAGACGATCGCACGCGAGGTGCAGATGATGACCCGAGCCCCAACATTCCCAACACGGAGGCTGCCGCCCTCGTGCGCAGCCCCCCCAGGCCATCAATCCAAGCGCAAACATTTGCACGACGGTCACAGGAGCCCATAATGCAAAACACACACCCCCAAAAGACTCCAAAACCCAAAATTACACAAACAACAAATGCCACACAAACCCATTTCCTCATGGATAAGGGCCAACCACAAAATCCTCCACAGCATCAGGGGAAACAAAAGCACTTCTAGGAGGGATCAACAGGGGAGCTCCCACCTATCGACCTACTTGGGCACTTTCATGAAACATGCAGCAAATCAACTACCAAGGAGGCTCATTTGTGGTAGCATCAATCCCGTTTCACATATCTCCTGCACTGAACACATGGTATACACCTCTCATGCCCAATTTATATAAAAGGTCCTATTCCAGCATTTGCTTATTTGTTTTGCAAATCATTTCTCCTATGGAAGCGTGCTGAAACATTTCACCTTATCTTGTTTATTCTTCCTTACCCCTTGCGTTCTACAAAGATATCATCACGTATTGCCTAGTTTCTATTTTTTTAAATGAACTTTTTGCAAGCTACGAAAGGCAAAGGCTCGAGAAAGATCTTGATACTAGAGATCAAAAACACTTCCCTGAGGATACCAAAAAATGCATTAGAAGTCCTACCGTCCACCTTTGCAATATCATCATCCCTTGTATCAGTTAAATTAACATGGGAAACCGAATTCAGCCTTTTCACATAATTTACTTTTAACATAATTAGGCCCAAAATGTTGCTCACCAACCATTTTAACATAGTAAGTTGTAAATAAAATATGGGGTACCATATAAATTGACTGTGCTCTTTAAAAAAATTACATTATCTTCCTGTTTTGTCCGGATTATTTTTTCAAATAAATCTAATATTATAAAATGTCATGTACATATTAGCAATGACGTATTGAAAAGGGTTATTACTGTGCAAGTTAAGTTCAATGAGCACCATTACAATGGCAGGAGGGAAGGGAGGGAGGAGGAGCTGAGGGAAGGAGGAATGAAAGAGTATGTTATCCAAAAGACATAATGAGAATGGATTGAATTCATATACCAGGCATATAAATTTCAAAGCAGAAAAACTCATTTTCAACAATACATATTTTATAAGTCTCTCTCCTTAGCTAAGCTGCATTTTCTGCCAAAAAAATCCAAATCTAAATGCAAAACAAAATTAAATGAGAGACGAGAAAATAAACCAAACAGAATGGCAACTCTTTTCCTGAGCAGCTGTGGAAATTACGCATTTTAAATTTTCCTACTGAAGACCGGGATACAAATTGTGTTGTATTAACAGATATTAACATTTGAGATAATTTTAAACTGAAAATAATTACAAAATTCACATCATTCAAAATATGCCTCCCACATACCTTATGCAACCAAAAATATTGACTAAATATACTCTACCCGCAACTGCTATTTAAACAATAGAAGCAGGAATTACAGCAAAAAAAAACATTTTGAGCATTATCTCTTATGGCCTGCTCTGGCTGCAGACCACATCCTTCCCACCCATCACCAGGCACAGAAACAGGGCACTGGAAAAGACCCGGGCTGCAACAGCCCTCCCTGCCGCCCTCTCTTGCTCTTTCACCTGCACATCATCTACCCAGAACCACTCGGTGGAGACCCAACCTAAACCAGAAATGAAAATTTACGCAATGTTCTCAGGATCTGGTTGGTTTTGTCTGAAAGCCCATTTTTCTTTATTATTTTGACCTTCAACATTAGATTGCACTGTTGACTGTAAACCTTACCCCTCTTGTAGACCCCAAGCTCTTGAGACGCCAGCACATGCACTATTTGCCCCATCTCTTGGTACAGACACAGGATTCTCAGTTCTCCTCTTATTAAGACAGAAAAACCTCTAATAATGTAACATCTCAGAGGTTTCTACGCAAGCATTTCATGTAAAAGCACCTCACCCCTTCACTTACCAGAAGGAAAGTGCAACTGATCCTAAGGTTGAAAAAACACAAATCCGAGATGTGCCCTATTCTCTCTGCAAACTCATCCCTTTAAACGCTGTAGACAGGTAACAGATACGCCTACAAGGCACTATCCTCCTGTTACCTATCTGTCTTTCAAAGAAAGAAGTTAACACAGTGATCAGATGAAATAAAGCATAATTCATTATGAAGTTTAACTCAGCCACAAGCATTTATGCAGTCTAAAATCTATACAAATAGCAGGATATATCACAGGAAAGAAAATATTTTAAAACTGGGCTTATTCGGTCATTTCTTTTGCACGAGGGTCCGTTGCTTTCAAGCATTCCTGGCCAGTAATAGCTCTTTGTCTGTTCTTTCGTGAATAGCACATTTGACTGCAAGACTCTAACAGCAGAGAAGCCTATTAATTCTGCATTACAGAAATGGGAAAACAACTGCAAAACAAGCTTACACAACCACCCCATTTTACATATGCAACAGATAGCTTGGCACGTTGGCGACCATCACACCGTGAAAAGCACTTGGGCTAATACCTCTTGCTCATGCTGCAAAGGAGTTCAAGTTTTTGCAAGGGAGGATTGCCGAAATATCCCCTTCCACTATGCAAAGTCATTTTCCTGGCGTAAAACTCCCTACTTAAACTGTTAATCTTAGCATTATCACTAGCAGATAATCCAACTGAACAAGAATAATTCACCTGCATTACTGCAGGCAGACTTCAAAGTCTCCTTGCAAACGAGCATATTTAAGAATACAGTTGGTTAAAACAGAGTGTTTGTATGGGGTACCTCTCAGTCATTATTACAGACCAAAAGCAGCGAGATTTGTAAAGAACATCTCCTTCTTCTCTTTTGCCAAGCGCAGGAGCCTGCCAGCATCAAAGTAATGTTAGCAAAAAGCTATTAATCACCCCCAAAAGAAGAAAATAAAAACATTTTTTGTCCATTATTTCCCTGCCCTCCACACCTTCTAACTTGATTCAAACTCTGTTTCTTATGTGGACGAAGTAGAAGCCAAGAATAAAGTCATGTTCCCCATTTATAGACCTATCCTGATAAACACCCACAAACTCCATTCCTAACGCTCGCACACTGGAAAACAGCCACAAGGATGAAACGGGCAGAGCTAGATCAAAGCAGGGCATGAGAGCACGTGGAGCCGAGTATCCTCCTGCTTCTCTCCCACCTACAGTCTAAGAAGTCCCATGTGACTCCAAACTGGGATCAGCAACAGCCAACACATAACCAGGATGCTACTCATAGCAGCCAAAAAATACAACGGAGAAAATAAAACCTAATTCTATCAAGGCCCAGCTCGTGACAAACTACCAAGATTTCAATCCAATTTTAAGGTATTTAAACCTATATAGTTAGTAGACTCTCACTCTCCAACCCTGTGGAGAAACGCAGAGATTTTCAGGCTCAAAAAAGCTGTATCTTTCTGCCAGAGTCACCTGGGGAAATTACTTTCAACCTTCAAAAAACAGAAATAAAGCCTAGCTCAGGAGATAGAAGGCTGCCACCTGGACACCAAGGCAGTTACCTCAACCCTTACCTTCCCTCCTCTCCCACCAGTCTCATGGGCATTCCTAACTGTAGACTTAAATGCTTTAAATTAGCTGCAAACTACTATTATTTATTAAAATATTTATATTATTTATAATATGTATTTATACTGTTTATAATATGATTTAAATATTATTTAGATATTTAAATGTTTTTTTATAAATTCTCTGCAGAAGAGAATCACAGATTTCATTGATCAAAAAAAGCAGTCATGATCCCCCTAGATGTTCTCATTAAGGCCCTTACCTAAGGATATCCCCAGATGTGCATCCAGAACTGCATGTTCTGTGTGTTATATCAAATAATTAGCGGCACACACACAGGAACAGATCAAAACAGAAGCACAAGAAATGACTCTTAATGACTCTGGATATAAACCTCACATGCTGATTTTAGTGATTATAGCTTAAAGAGATATCTTTTTCCTCATTTTTTTTTTCTACCACTGAAATTAAACTGTTGGCATAACCCCAGACTTACACAGCGGGAAGCTAACTGGGCAGCAGGAACTTCAAGACTTTTAGTTTTCTGCCGATATCATTACTGAGACCCAAGTCACTTGGCCTTTGAGCTCTGCAGTTAAACAGGCTCCGGCAGCCCTTTGATTCTGAGATGGCTACGGCCATGCTTCATTTTTACACAGCTTCCAAATTACTTTTGTAACAAAGCCCTTAATATTAATTTTCCCTCATTTTATAAGCCACTGCTACTCAGATTGTTCCATTTTCGAAACTTTCAGTACAGCATTTTAATGACATTTTCATAATTTAAATCAGTTTTGAGCACCCTGTAAGTCATGCAAATGACATGTAAATCTGAATTCTTGTCCGTCTTTCAGCTCACTTAACTATCTGATCAGAAAAGCTATATGAGAAATAATTTCAGTCGTCCGCTGTAGACAGACCTGCCACTTACCAAAGCTATTAAGCATGCATCTCACTTCTGTGGTTCGTAGGAACAAGATCCAGTAATTCAGTGGTAAACTCTCTATAAATCCCCATTCTCTACTACTAGTTTAAAAAAAAATCCCAACAAAAAAATCCACCCATCAATTTAAGCACACCCTGTAAATACAGAATTTCAAGAAGAGAATAAGCTGCACCACACCAGTCCAGTCAATAGTCTTTGGAATTTAATCAATGATGCCTTCCATGAGTGGTGAAGTGAGTAATTGCAGGTGCCCTACTGTAGTCAAAAACATCATTCGCAGATTCATTTCAGGCTTCTCTGGAATAACACGGCAAGTAAATCTCCATCAAGTCACCCAGCAATGCCTTCTACTTTTTTTTTAGCCCCTGCAGCTCCAGGTGAAAGAATTAATTTAACAACAAAGCACTCCATCTGACTGCAAAATCATTGCCTCATCGATTTTTTTTTTATCACTTCATAATATCACACCAATATTTTTTAAAGAAAATTTACTAAGCCTTGGAATGGCCAAGCGTCCTGGGCTCAGCCAGGTGTGCAATGCTATCGACAGCTTCTGGCTCTGATGCTCAGATAAAGGAGATTGCTTTGTTTTTCTACACAAGGTAACAGAATCTCATCACAAACTCATTTTGCTCATCTCCCATCTTGTGCTGTTTCGGTTTGTGCTTCCTATGCCCTTAATATGTTAATCATGGTGCAGAAAAACATCCAGTGATACCAGGTTTTCAAAGCTTTTCAAGCCTAAAGTTGCAGCTCAAAAGAGCATGAAAAACAAATACCCCCTTTGCTCTCAAGAGCCTTCCTGCTTTCCTCCTTGGGCAACTCAGCTCAGGAACCCTTCATGCCATAGTAAGTCCCCTTGGGACTTGGATTTCAAAATGCCCCAGTAATGCCTACCAGACCCTTGTGGATACAGTTCAGGAAGGAAGCTACGCAGAAGTCAACATAAGGCAAAGCTTAGGAAGAGGCGGAGGTCAAGATCAAGATGATCTAAATCTATAATAACCACCTTCAAGAGGAGCAACTCTTTTGATCTCTAGTTAGCAGAGAGGAAATGACACCCTACCTCCAATTTAAAGCCCCATTAAGTTATTAGAAGGGATATTAGTCAGCAGAAGGCTGCTTCCAAACATAGACTTAACTCGTTGCTCCCCTGTCCCATAAAGAGGACTATCAAAGTCGGCTTTCCAAGAAGCCTGAGCAACTTCATTTATCTCAGCTCCTTTAACAGATTCATTAAGAGCTCATTACTTTTATTACATCCTTTGAAAATTTACTTTGTTCTTACTTAAGAAGTTCCATGCTATTGAAAGAGGCAAAGTTAATACTGAAAGTTCCGATCTACAGCAGAACCATCTCCCCACTGGAAAGCACTGAACACCATGAACAGCCTCCGGGGTCTGGTACTGCAAATTCACTTCTCTGAGGGCATAACCCAACATAAAAATAGGAGAATTTAGCTAAAAAAAAAAAAAAAAAAAAAAAAAGTATCATGGAAACTTATCTCCTAATCTAGGTATAGAGAAATACTAATGAAAATTCACAGTGAAATTTCAATATGCAACTACGATTTCTTTTAGATGTATACATATACACATAAGAGGTGCACATACACACTCATATCTCTGCAGTCAAAATTACTAAGAGTTTTGATCCAACAATCTGCATAGCAGCCAGATGGTGGAAGCATTTGTAAATAAGAATTTAAAACACACAAACACATGGAATAAAGATATAGATTTGAGAAAACAAAGCCTTTGTTTTTTCTTAGATAAAAACTTTGATAAAGTTTTTATCAAACACTTAACTGTACCAATACATGGAATGCATTATGCCAACAATGTTTAATTTTTAGGGAGCTCCTGGTAAACTAAACAAGTTCTATTTTAGACAGCAGAACAGTTTCTGCAGAAGATTACCGTCTTTTTAGAATAACATATTCACGGTTGTCATTGTCACCCACCTAATACAAAATTAACAGTCTCTTGACCATTCTTCTCTCAAGTCTCCAAGGTTTTCCTGAAAATTCAACCCACTAATCCATTTACTTGAAACGGATTTTCTGCTTAAGGGTCTGTCCAAGAGCTTGTAAAAAGAAGACATGAAAACAAACAATATCTAAGCCCTCTAATAAAATTATCGTTGCACTTGTTCCCCTGATAACCTACAGAAACATTCCATTAAAATTTAACCCATCAAATTGCCAACACGCTTTACCAAAGTAAACAGACATTATCTTGGTGTGCTAACAGCAAACTGCTCATCCTTTCTTGCAAGATTAATGAGCCCAGGGTGCTGCAGCTCTCCTCTCCCCCCACCCTTGGGGCAATGCAATTTTCTTCTTGTTTCTGGATCTGATAAACATCTATTAATGAAAACAGGCATTTGTTGTGAGCTGATTTTAGGCAGACAGGAGTACGCACAAACCAGTCTAATTAGAATAAGCAAATAAATAAACAAACAAAAAAAAAACCACATCGGAAAAGGCCCCGCGTTAAAATCTCGACGCGAGCACCGCGGTAGCGAGAAGCACAACGCTAGTAAGGAGCACAAGCTCTCCAAATGTAGAGTAGCAGTTCCCATGGCAACCATAAGTCTCGCTGCACACGTATTAAAGCAGGGCCTTCCTTCACACAAGTAACAAGAGCATAAATAACTCGCCAACAACGTGAATGGCGCACGTCTATATGGCTGGGTGTCTCGCAACGCAGTAGATTGCACCGTGCTACCAACGGCTCGGACCACAGTTGTGCTCTTGCCCCACCACCACCCCGAAAGCCACCAAGGACAATGGTTTATCGCATGACACAGCACATCGCCAGTATTTTGGCAAACCTGTCATGCCTGCACGCCTTCAAGCTACAGACACCCTTTAAACATCTCCTTGAGGCCAGTTACAAGGGTCAGAGTTAGGATTTCAGAGGAGCTGCACGTGCTGGCCTCTGCCCAACTGCAACTTCATGGTTCATTCTCCACAAACACCCGGTTTGAGGCCTAAGCACCTCGCTGCCTTCTCCGGCCAACTTACCTTTCCCCTGATAAAGAAATACTCCAAATAGTGTTGACTCTAAAAGCACAAGCTGCTCATTTGCACCATTGCAACTACCAAGCTGCCCAAAATTCACTCTTACAGAGCAGCTCTTTGGTTTTTGCTTTTCTTTCTCATTTCAGTGCTAAATTTTTACCCTCTCTATTCCCATCGCAACAGGACACCCTTTCCAATCTGATCCAAAAGACAGGAGAAGTCTTCACACTGCACTTTGTCATCTCCATCAGGAGCAACAAACATTAGAGATTTACTGCATAAATATATTAATTTATAATATTATATATATTAATTTATATCAATGTTTCTAAGTCTAACAACACAGTTACATCTGAGTTTGTTGCTACGAGTCCAGCCAGGTCTGACCGTCTCAAATGCTTTCCCACTGCTGACTAAATGCTCCCCTGGCAAACACTTAATTCATCATAAAGATGAGTAATTATCTATAAGATCACCTGAATTAGGTACATAGTATTTTACTGAAATTTCACTGCTGTCATCTTACTTTGGATCTTTTATAAAAACTGCTGCTTCCGGGAAACCTAGAGTTACATACTGCATAAGAATGTTTTGAATAGTGCCATTATGCAACTATGTTTCTCCAAAAAAAGTCTATACATGGTGGACCTTTATCAAGGTGGACCTTAATCCAGATCTGCCTTCCAAGTTTAGCTCTGAGCTTCCTTTTTCCACAGTAATGAAGAGGAAATGTTTTCACAGAGGCAGAATTACATGAGGACTAAGTACCTTACAGCAGCCAAGTCTCGAGCGCACGGTCCCTGTGAAGGACTTGGTAGGCAGCAACAAGTTGCACGCACTTGTCCAGGTGCTCTCTTCGTTTGCCATTTCCAGTTATTTTCCTCACCTGCAAAACCCATCAGTGTAGTATTTCTGAACTTGCCTCAGCAGTTATTTTCACACCTACCTTCAGACCTTCACAGACTATCTCGTAACCTTACACAGAAAGGTCAAAAATGCTACCACGCTCAACACCATGATTCATTCCAGCTAACTCCCCCACACCCATTTCCAGCTTCTAGCTACCTCCAAAATCCTTATCAAAAAAAAAAAAAAAAAAAAAAAGTAATACTGTGCAAGTGTTCTACTGAGCAGCAATATTAAATAATAATGAAAGGCAACTTCATATGGAGGTTTCTGCACACATTTTAAATTCTGAAGTACTCTTACCAATGCAGCCTATACCCTTGGCCCTGAAAGGACTCACAAATACACATGTATCATATTCATTACATTTCTGGCATTCAAGCACAATGTAGATCATAAGAAAAAAGGACCTCCGATCAATCAAAAAAGGGTTCACTAAAAACAAGATGACAGAGACGCTCCAAAGATTTCCGCTTCAAGCTCAAAAAAGTTAGGTCTCTCTGGCCCAAAAAAATAAATAAAATCAATAAACAAATAAAACATCCTATCCACTGGCCTGAAAACAAACAACAGTAACTGTGGTCCTTTGGACAAGAGCACACTGTAGACCTTGACACCTCTGCACATTCATTCATGTTCATTAATGCATTCCCAAAACACAGTGAGATACACACGTACGAATAACCTTTTTGCAGGATTAGTAAACGTGTGTGTCAAGTTCCTGACTTTCAGAACAGACAAGTGTACTGGGATTCCAGCACTAGAGCATCTGCAAACATCAACATACTTTTTGTGTCGAAGAGGTGCGTTTGCAACTTTCTTTAAGTTCTGTCATCCCCTGTACGCAGAAATAAGATGCATTTTCTTTCAAACCTGCTAGGATCTTTACAGTTTTTTAGCATGCAAGATCATGTATATTGTAATGAAAATCAGGTGAAAACAGACACGGCACAGCACTGTAAGGCCCCTATTTCATCTTTCCTAGAATGATCTCCAGGCAGATCTTCATAGCGAATCCTCAGCCCACCCAAACAGCATCACATGCTGTCGGACTGAATCGTGACTATTAGCACATGACTTCATTTCATGAGAAACTGTGAAAACAGTTCTTTAAAAGAGAAAGAGCAGAGAAAAAGATAGATCTGCTATAGTCATTTGGCTCCATCTGTCAGCCCAAAGGCTACTGATGGGATCCTGGTGCTCCAAATTGGGCAGCCACAGAGACACCAGCAGATTTTTTAGCACATTCACAGGCAACCTCCCTCTCTCCCCAAAGCAGGAGCCTCACCTCCGGCTCCATGTCAGCAACAGCCTCTCCATCTTCCAACACAGAGCCTTGCAGGAGCCCCCGGCTCTAGGCAGCAGCTGCAACCAGCACTGCCAGGACAGGGGAGGAAGAGGCAAAGGGCTGTTGCTCCTGCTTAAAAGGCATTAAAAGGTATCGGCCTCACCTGTGAGCAGCTTCCTGCTGCTGCGGGGTTATGCACCGCACGCGGCCAAGATGAGCAGGGACCCAAGGGCCCAGCTGTGCTGCGTTCAGTTACTTCATCCGCAGGCTATTTCAGTTACCTCAAAATAAATACCTAACTGGTTCATCTGAAAAAACTCATGCATCAATTTATTGCTAGAAATCCAGCCTTAGTCAACGGAGTTGGAAGCAGCATTTTAGGAGATGTTAGGAAAGAGATTTAAACGAAGGCAGAGCAGAAATCACCACGGCTAACATCTGTGTTCTTATGAAGTTGAAAGTGACAGTACATAAATTTAAGATAGAAAAAGAAAAAGGAAGAGAGAAAGAAATGGAGTGAAGGAGCAAGCTTCACAGAGATTTACAGCCGTGAAGGGCAGCAGTTACCATCTCAAAATACAAAGAAGTACAGAAATGTTAAGGCGTACCTGAGACCCCTAGTAGAGGAAGTGCTGCCAGAGAAAAGGAGTGACAGAAATAGGAAAATAATCCCCAACACAAAAGAGATTTCCATATATTGTTAAAGAGCTTTAGACATGGCAGATGATAATGCACATAAAATGCAGATATACTGTAACTGATCTGTATTTCTGACATACCACTGCATGTATCAATGAGACATTTTCTAAGTCAAGGCAGAGAAGAAAAGTCAATATGCTGTATAAGAGCATATAGATACAGATTTTTTTCCTCCATATGCTTTTTTTTCTATATACTTTTTTATTTTTTAAGTGTTTTTCTCATTTCCATTTTTACCTCCTTTATTTCTCTCAACTACTACCACTCTTCTCCTCTCTGTAATGCTCCCTATCATTTATTTCTTTAGGCACCTTATCTGTTCACCTTCTTCCCCAACAGCAGCCTGGAAGGCTGCAAGCCTATCACTATGGATGACATTAGAAGCACAAATAAGATATTTCCAGAAACTCAGATCCAAGCATTTGGTCTGGGAGGGAATTTCTCCACTGCTGAGGACACTCATACCTTCTTTTTTAGTTTATACCATCTCGATTCCACTTAACAAGAAGTTAAAACAACCAAGCTGCAGAAGCTCAATATGCTCATTCGGGATTAACTGAGTGGTAAATTTTCAAGCAAGGAACTAAAGAGCTATGGGGGCTACACAAACTGCCAAAGAGTTACTGAAGGCATTTTTGGCTGCTTCGTAAAACTTCAGACAATCATGTTCAACACCCAGCGACACCTGCCTCATAAATCACCTCCCGTAGGATTTTATTAAAAGGGAGACAATCCTGACTTTGTACCTAATCATTATTGGCACTCGGTCAGAAGAAACTCACAGCAGGGGGCATTTGATCCAAAGACAGAGTAAAATCAGATAGACATTTCCGACATCAGAAAGAAGAATCCATAGTCGTTTTTTACTCATTCAGAAGGAAAAAAATGTTCATGTTCACACAGTACAGCACAGAGGATTAGTCACCTCTTCAGATGTTCTAATATTCTTCTGTAAAATTAGATATAAACATAATAAAATGAATTCCAACACCCACAAAACGTTCCGGATATTCAAACATGAAAAAAATGGTTGAACCCACAGCACATTCCAAAATGAGAAATTGGGATTTTTTTTTCTCCTGTTTTTGTCTTCTTTGGCCAGGTCTCAATAATGAAGTATCCAGCTCAGTCTCACAGCCTAGTGCTACTCTATGGGAAATTCTACACAAGAAAAGACTTCCCTGATCAATTTAGAAAACAGTCTTGGCCTCCATGAATAACGTAAACACCTGATCCAGTGACCACCAAGGTAACTAGAAAGCCTCGTGTTCATTAAAAAGGCTTCTGGACAGAGCCCTAAAATTCCTTGCCCAAATAATGCTACACTAGGGCTTCATTTTTTTTTTCTTTATATTATTTTGTATTCACATCATACTCCAAGTATGGGACAAAATATTCAGTCAAGGATACCCAGTGTGAAATATCTCTTATGAGCATTCAAGGAAAGCAAACAGAACGTGTCAAACATCCAGAGGTACTCCTGTAAATCCGTTTTATATCAGTGCCAGTAGCTTCTAAAATTCTATTCCAAATCAGCAACAATTAACTTGTTGCCCTGTTCCTCAGCTCAGAGCCAGGTAAATGAGAAGAAAATCTTCCTTTCCATTTTTAAGTATTAAATATGCACTTTGAAATATTAAATATGGTCTAGAGAAAAAAATAGCCTACAATGGCAAAAACAAAAAGTAAAGGTAAGAATTTCAGTGCAGAATTTTCGGTTCCTTTTCCCAAGCGATGTTAGATCAGCAGAGTCATAACTTGTAAGGGCAGTATGTTTGACTTTCAAGCAAAAGTGAAAAGGAGATTTCGCATTTTCTGTATAATTAACCCATTGATTTTCCAGGAAGTATCATTCATCTAGTTCCATCCTGTCCACATCCTCTTAGCCAGAAGTGTAATTAAAAAGCTAGTTCCCTCAGGTACAGGTAAAATTAAATAGATTGCACAGCACAGGATGTTTCTCAAAGTTTACTCAAAAGTATCAAAGAGAAGTTAAATCTTTTTAAGGGTTTGTATATATTATGGGTCAAAATAAGTCTTGACATAACTGTGTGAAGTCAAGGTAGATTTATACCTTCAGCTATATTTATTTATAATTACATATAAAGAGGTCAATTTATTTATATACTGAAAGGGTAGATTTATAGAAAACATTGGACTGTTTTGCATATATGAAATCCTGAATTGCAAAGAAATGGCATATTTAAAATTCATTGCCTTGGCTGGACAAACCTTTGCAAATGATATCTGTAGCTTCAGAGGAAGAAAACAGCATTTTTTTATAAAGAGCTCTAATAAATACATGCCACAGCCATGGGCTCTAACGAGATCGTAATTAGGATATTTAAATACAACAGCAATATAACAACAACCAGGATAAAATGCTACTTCCAATTTCTTAACAGGTATGTGGAGAAGCAGGGATATAAGTAATAAATAGCTTTAATTCTATTAAACTTAAGAAACCCTACATAATACTCAAAGGGCAATAAATAAATAAATAAATAATGTTTAATGTACAGCCAACCTCAAAGTGATAGGGTACCCAAAGTGAATGATACCAAGTTGTAGTTGCAGTTTATATGACTCACATTTAGCACTCACTCTGTGTGTTTTTTAAGGTCTGCATTTCGTGGAACCCAACTGATGTTTCCTCGCAAGGCTTTCTTGCAAGGCTGTGATGTTTGCTAAGAGAAAAATAAGTGCATTTAGTAGATTCCCACCGCCCAAAACGTGTGTGTTTACTCTATCTGCTACAGCTTTTTCTGAAACGACGCAGAAACCGTGCACGCTGTGTTCCACAAAGCAGAGCCCCAGCTCAGCAGTAGCTCCAGCGTTGGTCGTCTTCCCTTTCTTAGGGCAGCCTGAAGTCTTTAGGGCTGCTGAGCACTGAGCAGATGTTTGCACTGGCCTAGTGACAATGACATCTAGCCCGTGGGAAACACAGGAGGTCCTCGACTGGTTACAGTTGAGTTAGAGCCTACTGAGGTACCAAAGCTCTTACATTGTTATTTTGGAGCTGTTTAAAGCAAGTCACTCACACAAGCTATTTTCCTCATATTACAGCCCAATTCTCCAAATTGCTTTTGGCTTTGTAGTATTGTAGGTGCAACCTGAATGCTGAGCACCGAGTCTGTCTCAGGAAACTTTTCCAGACGTATCAGCACATTTTTGGGAGCCTTTAACTTTTTTCAGCTTTAAAAGCTGAGGACACGCACAGCAGTTCAGTAATGAAGAGTTAAAGTACTGCGACACCGCTCTGCGTGTCGGCGCAGGGTCCCGCACAGCACAGCTCTCTTGCACCGCGCTGCCAGGCGCGCTGGGTTACGGCTCACTGACGCCCGGCCCTACAGCTCATTTTTAGTAATACGGTACGCACTGTAACTAGCTGCCCGAGTTCATGTGCCCATCGGTTTCCTGGTGCGCTGCCTCCCGTCTCATGTGACCCCTCCTCTCCCTTGGTATACGCTGCTTGCTCCTCGAGCGACTAGAAATATTCAATGCCATCTTCTTTCTGAAAGAAAAACCTCTGCAGCGAGGTTTTTCAGGATGCACTTTGGTGTCTTCATCAGAAAATATATTTATGCTAAAGAGGAACTGCATGCACATGGTAGAGCATTAGGCAGGTACTGTGCTACAAAGCATATTCTTCTGGCTGCTTTCTTGCTTCACCCAAAAATGCAAGAATGTGCACAGATATATTTGTCTATAATGATTACCCCAACAGGAATATGCAAAAGGTTTTTCTATTTCTTTTGTTTGCTTGTTTTTATTTTTTAAGAAAAGTTTTTGCTTCGAGGCTTTCAGATCTTGGAATACATATTCTTTGTAGTACTTGTACTTCGTAAATGGTGCAAAAGCATATTAATTACAGCTTTATCAAACACTTGCAAAGTGCTCCCAAGGAGCACTGCCAGCTGGAAATCCATATTCACGTGAATGCTGCCAGAACCGTGGCAGCAAAACACCATCACCGAGAACACGAGAAATGCCCCTTTCTACTCGGAGAGTTGTGAGCAAGCAAACCAAGCATGGGAACTACAGGTATCAAGCGATCAATTTATCTGTGTTGCATGTTACTCTTAGCTTCTTGACTGATGTCCTTTTGCAATGAATGCTGTCAAACTGGCATCAGTGGTTTGAGGACGATTACACAGAAGTTTTAGATGATGCACAGAGTCGCTGGAGAAGGCCAGTAATGTGGAGAAGTGGGGAGACGAGAGGGAAGCTGCATTAAGAGCAGAGACAACATAAGAAGTTGCAAGATATTTATGCAGGATCTGTACTATTATATATGGCACTTTAATACTTTGTACATAGAATAGACACCCAGAATGTGAGGTAGGTCCTAATTTCTTTGGACATATTAAAACCTCTATAAAACTGTCTACCTAATTCATTCCTTTAATAGAGTAACAGGTATGATGTGAGCTCTAAAACCTTCCTGCCAAACAAGAAAAGTGATTGACTGACACTAAAGGCACCAGTTAACTGGGTTTTCTTGCACAAACCACTGGAAATAGTAATAATAATAGTAAGAATAATAATAATAATAATATAAACTAAGCAGAATCTACCTGGATTTACACTGGCATTACTAAGATTAAAATTTGTCCCTGGCTGTTTACCTCTAGGACAAACCCTTGCTTTAGAAGAAAGGGTTTAAACCCGCCTAAATAAGCAACGTGCACATCTGGATTGCACCCAGTAGCTGTGGGTGCATCTGGGAGAGTGGAAGTCAAAGGGCACTGGTGACTTTTGACACCTTATAAATCCAAGTGGATTCAGACCTGTACAAAGAAAAATCTTTCAAAATTGTGCGGTCGGTGCCAAGCTGCCCTGTCTCATACACACCAGCCTGGTACATCGCTCCCTCAAATACGGAGCCTCGGGTAGACAGAAATCCAGAGCAGGGAGGGACAGCACAGGTGCCAGGACACAGCACACGCTGAAATTGCTGCTGCTGCTGGAATTGAAAAGACTTTTCTTCCCCCCTTAATTCCATCAAGTGATCTCACCCTGCTAGACTGGAAATGAGGAAAGTTATCTTTTTTTTCCCTACATCCTAGCCGTTCAGTCCCTTATATATACATGTATATTTCTCATTTCAGTGATTTTCAATTACAAGTGTCTGCTTTTTATCTTCTGAAACATTTCTTCTCTTGTAGACTTTGCAGTCAAATATCTTTCTATAATATGACTTGCTAGCACAGTCCTGGCCTCAGAGCCTTCCACGGCTATGGCTGAAGAAACACAGTCGCTCTTTGCTCAAGATGTGTGGGTTTAGAGCCTGTCTTCACACTGACCACTCTATAAAACAATCTGCAACTGAGGGACCTGGGTAAAACTGAACACAAAGAATATTAAGAAATACATTTGAATATTTGGATATTCTGTCTCTGAGAGGGCACATCTTAATGCCATATTTACATAGTTGGTCCAAAGATAAAGGTAACTAAAAAGTCATCTTTATCTGATCTTTTTTACTGACCTTCAAGAAGGGATGTAGAACCCGTAAAATCTTCCTGTTACTACTTAAATGACAGTGAGCTGAATACAGAAAACATCCTGATAATCAAGTACTGCAAAAAAGATTCAGTCTTAAGCTTCCTGATAATGTTTTAATGAGCTCTTTATTGCTCGTTTAATGCCCCCTCTGATTGCAACCTTATTTCTTGCTGGCTCTCTAAGAATTGAAATTAAGAATTATTCTTGAAGAAAAGTAGTGGGTGAGTCTGGTCTGAACTGCAAACAAGTGGCACTGCTAAGCTCCCCTGTCTGAAGCCCAGGGATCTGCTCTGGGTACCCAGGGTGCAGCATTTTGATACTGTGCATGTATAGAAAGATGAAATATCCATATCCAAATATCCTTAAATAAGTGAAAACATAATATATGACATTAATTTGGGCAGAGACAACACGAGACCAAGGCACAACCCGTGTTCCCTCCATTAGAGCACCCATTAATATATTAAACATTTCTGATAATATCAAGTCTTCCATCTTAAATAAAATTTAAAAAGTCAGTGCATTCTTGTTGCTATGTATAGGGCTATAGAATAGGGACAGCAATCTTCTCCTCCTTAGCCTTATCACACTTTTCCTACTAAAACATCTGCTAAGCCTGAAGCATAAAATATGTCCACTGATAATACTTCGTTGAGCTCCTTAAGTTAATAAGCTTATTGTTTACAAGTTGTCTAAAGCAGTGTAATCCATTAAACGATCACCAGCGAGCACTCAGCCTGAAAAACTGCTTTATCTCCCCCTGATCAGTGAGAATACCTCCCACAGCCCGTCTGAGGGGATTCCCTAGCGTGACCATTAGCACCTGCTTCAGGGACGAGGGGAGGACGTTCTCCAGTCACGACAGTGGTAACATTTATATGGTTTCTTTGGGCTGCTCTTCTTATTTGATACCTGTATCCCTGCTCACCCAGGTTGGCAGCAATGCCAAGTGACGTTTGGGCTGCGTCCCTTCAGCCTTCTGCCAAAGCCAAGCGCTGTGGGGCGGCCGCAGGGCAGGGAGAGAGGCCACAGGGCACAGGGACACTGGACTTGAACAGGAGGAAAAAAAGCCAAGGAACTTCCATGTGCACATGGGTCGTACTGAGTTCTTTAACTTGACCACAACTTCTTTACTAAGCTGTCATGCATTTGGAGTGAAATAAAACACTGAAATATAGTCTCTTTGTTCTGCTCTCCAATCCCAATGGAGGTGGAAGATAAACAACGAGATGAGCACAACCAAGCAACTCATTTCATCAAGGCTTGATAGTGCTCTGTGAGGCATGTAAGTATAAACTTACTTAGAGGGCTATATTCTCAGTTACAGTCATTAGTGGACCTTGAATCCAACAACATTCAGCAACAAAAATGGCAACAGACATGACGATGTCAAAAATAAACAAATGAATAAATAAAAAACACAAACATACTCCCACACTAAATCCTAGCTTTATAGTCACACATGCAAAGGTTGGGCAATAAAGCGCATGAGTTCCATTGTTTTTAATGAACCTGTAGCAAAAGCTGAAAATGCAAAATTTGAGGTGTGATTCCATAAGAGACAAACTACTTCAGCTAAAGACCCAAGATTACACTTTTCTTGAAGTAAAAAAAAAAAAAAAAAAAAGAAACTTTTAGTTTTTTTTTTTTTCTTTTTTTCTTGTCCTTACCTATTTTTTTCCCGTGTGGATTAAAATATGAATTAAACTGGGAAAGCGCTAAGTGTGATGGAAAAACTCTACAGTTACTGCTGTATTTGGAATTTCAAGCAACTCTCAAATCTGGTCAGAAAGCTTTTTGACAGCAGATTTCTGACCCATTTTTCAAGAATCAGGAATCTCAAAGTCTGGATAAAATTTGGGATTAAAAAAATTCATTAGCATCCTCTCAAATGTCCAACCATTGCTGTCACAAAAACAGGATTTGCCTATTTTAGGCAGAATAGGGATGGAAAATCAAGTTTAACGCTAAATAGTCCAAAACTCGTCAAGAACAAAAGCACACAAAAAAGTCTTCTCAGATGCGAATGTATTATCAAACTGAGAATTTGTGGGCCTGTAACTACGAACCCACAATGTGAGGGCAGGCAGATCTAAAGTACTGAGAGACTGAAGGCATCCAAGTTGTGTTAATACTTTCAAATACATTCTCGTGCTCCCTATAGGCTGCTTTTGTAGAAGATGCATAATTGCAACTTAAAAAGACAGAGAATGAGGAAAATGAGAAGTGTCGAGTCTTTCGTATGTTTTCCTTCCCAGCTTTTAAGACAGTCCCAGCTTTTAAGGGCAGTTAGAAACACTCAGCTTAGCAGGGCCAAAAGAATCAAAGAAAAAGCAGCTGAAAATGTACCACAGAGATACAAATATAAGGCAGAAAGGGCTGAAGTGAACCAGACTTTAGGTCATAAACTAATCTTTGAAGATTAAAGTGCATTTGAAAGAATGTGGAGAGATTATCACTGGCTTCTCTAGATATTTGCTTCTTGCTGAGAAGCTCTGCTCCTTGCAGCGTATTACTTCATCTCTTTCAGAAGGGTCTCAGGCTTCCGTTGCCTTTGGTGCCAGCTACTGTACTTTATGCATGACTTATATGGGGCGAAAAAAAATCTACAGCTGAAGTGCTCAAGGCTACCACCTTGCAAGGAGGCTGCGAGCAAGGTCGATGGCTTCTCTTGCCTGTTTGTCTGAGGTCTCCCTTTAACTTGCCCGTTCCACTCCAGCCACCACGTGCAACCCTCTGGCTACCAGTGGGGGAACCACATCCCTCCTTTCATCACCTTCAGTGCAGTCCATTAAGGACACTGAAGTGCTGAACTTTCCGGGAGGGAACTTTGGATAACGGCTGGCAGAGGGCACTTGCCGTTTAGATTACGGAGCGATGCTATCGTAGTAGTGACCTTGGAAACTCCTGCTCCTAAGGACGGATGCTTGGAAAGAGAATATGCTTGACTTTTTTCTTACTTGATTTCTATCGTGCTTCTCTAAGACCTGAGTAAGCCACATGCTTCAGTACATCATTCCCATTTCCCAGCTCACATTTCTCCTTGAGCTCACCGTCTTCAGCAAGGCCAAACTCCTCTCATTTCCCTCAGAGCCCAAAGAGATGCTGTGTGAGCGGCCTAGCTCTTCTCGGGCCTCGTGTTTTCCAGCTACAGCACTAGGCTAGGGCGTTTAATTGGGAACAATCTTTTGGTTCCTAGGTAAAAGTTAATTCTGCCCCTTCCATTCACATTTCGGACTATGAAGGGGCTTTGTTGCACTATTCCAAAGTACCAATTAACATCTTAACACCACCATTACGCAAAGTGCACCAGATTTGTTGTCATTTCATCATTTAATTACATTATTTACAGAACCTGAACCATGATTGTACTTTTACTGAGCATCAAAATATTACAAACCGCCTCTCCTGGAGAGCAGTGGCCACATGAATAAGCCTAAGAGCATCAGATCCATAAAACAGGAATGGAAGGAAAAGAATCAAGAAATATACATCAGACAAACAGCACCACAAAGCGCAGTGTAAGTTTCTTCGGTCCTACACAAGAAGAGAAGAATGCAGGTCAGACAGAGAAATTTTGTGAGCTTCACATAAACAGAAATAAATAGTTTTTTTGTTTTTTTTTTAAACTACATAAGTAAAATTCAGGTGGACTCTGCAGAGCGGTTGTAAGAATTTAGAGCACACAGGAGATAAATAGCTTGCATCCAAAATAAAACAAAACATTACTTCTTGGCAAAACAGCTACAATGCAACCCAAAAGATAGCACTAATTTATTCTCAAAAGGATAGGTAGAGAAAAACAGTTAAAATAGAAAAACAGACTATAGAAAAATAGTCTGGTATTATTATAAGCCCACAGTCTAGTATCTCCATCACGCTATAGGACAGTGATAAACTTTCTGGGCAAAACTTGCCCTTTATTTATTGTAACGCTGTCAATTTGGTGTTTCGTGCAGATGGTGAGGTAGGTCGTGCCTATTTACGATTCGAAGAGAGACATCGTTTGCCCAGTAGCTTACTGTATTTCGGTTTTGGTGAGCTTTTCTCTGCAGAACGGAACACGTCCCTCGCTATCGAGCTTTTCTCTCTCCCTTGAAACAATAAAATTTCCTTCAATTCGGAGGAGGAAAAAAAAAAGATAGGCAAAACCATCATTTTGAATTGTAATATTCCAGCTCCAGGCACAGCGCAGGACAAAAGAGACATTAAACGACCCTGAACGCACAGCTGTATTGACTATATTTAAAGAGTTCTGGTCAGAGAAGTGGATCAGAGAAATGAGCGGGGCCTCAGTTAGGGAAAAGATGAGAGCAGGGATGAACGATTGTGCAGAATTACTAACTTGGATTACAAAGAACTTGTAACATGTATTGATTTCCAAGATTATCACCTTAATTAAATGTTACCTTTGAGCAGTTTAATATGCCCAGACTTTTGCTCGACAGTTATTTCAGTATGGTATCTACTAAATATTACAGGAATTAAAAAAATCTATTAATTCTAGTGAGATGGCTTTTATGATGAGATTCTTGCATGCAGCTCTAACATTATTAAACCCCTCACACAGCACGTGTAGATCTACCTTGGTGTGCATATACACCTTGGTTATTTAAGTGGTAACTGAACAAACCCTAATACGATATGCCAGGGTTTAAACCAACATGCCAAATAGAACACACTTTTTTTTTTCTTTCCTTTAAAATCAAAAATGTAGAAATGGCTTGTGCTAAATACACGCATGTGTAATTTACAAAAACATTTAACTATTTGATTATGGAGCTATTTTTGAGCAAGAGGGAGAGAGGAGGTGCAGATAATCAAGTGCAAATGTCAACAGGAGCTGGAGATTGCACCTGAAAAACAGGCCTTCAATTTTGAAATTAATAGTAGGTGTTTTTGAAAGATGAAATTGAGTTTTAAAATCTACAGAGTCTATTTGAAGCCCAGGCTTCAAATCTTGTTCAATCTTTTACCTCCCTTTCTTGGTTCTCTCCTCCTCTCTTCTCATCAGCTCCTTTGCTGAGGGAAGTACTCCAAGGGGAAGATCTTGAGGAGATCCCAGCACAGGGACCCTCCTGTCAGTGCCTCCCAAGGAGGCCAGTGCTACTCAGAGCGACCAATCCAGCCCTCGAGGCTGCAGAGGAATTATGCCCTGTCTACCTCGACGCACATGAATAGTCCCTTTGCTTAAGTTTATTGTAAGGCTACGAGCAGTTTTCGGTGACTTAGGGGTTTAAATTCCATTTCCAATTTTGTCTTACACACCTGTGAGACCGCTTGGTTTTTGAAAATGGAACTTAGCCTTGGTTGTCATTTCAGTGCTTAAATTTTTATGCTAACTGAATATATATTGTATGGCACCTTGTACTCATTTCTCTTATCTTCCAATGCGAAGGAGTGAATTCCTAACACAGTACCTCTTCGGAAAGGGCCTGCCTGCCGCAATAAATAACACCTAAAATCAATGACACTTGAGCATTGCTTCAAAATGAGTTCCTTTTTTTTTGGTCATGTCTGTTCATCATTTCCTGACTTTGAATATTAGGTGAGGAAAAACCTGGGGGTTGTCAGCTCTGACAGACGAGGCTCTAAGTTCACGTTCATGATTAATATGACAATTAAATTAAATGCACTGTACCAGTCCCGGAGTTTAATATTCAAGAAGCAGGCGAATTAAATTAGATAGGGAGAAACAGAAACGCATACACCTTTAGCCAAAATTCTGAAAACAACAAATTGGCAAAGCAAAGTAATTTTCTTGGATGTCACAGGCACTACTTCGTGCCCAATAAAAAGAAGCCTAACAGTTATATGGACTTGAATGCAATTTTAGTTCTGCAGGGTACTTTTTTTTTGTGGACTGCATGTTTACAGATAAAATACTTAACATAATGCAAAAATTTAGGAACGTGTAATGGGTTTGGCCCAAGGTCCACCTACTCAGTGTGTTGACTCTGATGCATAGAGAAATATATGACACATCATAAAGCTCTTTTTCTAACCATTCAGCATGCCTACTAGCTTCTGGAAATCAAAGATTTAAAGAAATGGAGAGCACACAGCATGCAAGATTTCATACATCATCATCATCGTGTATCTAAGAGCTAGACTCAGTTTAAAATAAGCCATCAGTAACCATAATGCTGCCATAAGGAGACAAATTCCCCTTTCCCTGGGAGCTCTCTGCAAGTTTGGGTTGTCCTTGTGCCACATCACACAGGTCAAAGCCTCTTGGAGGCTGCCGTAAACCAGAGGGCAAAATACTGACCTTAGGGAAGGCTAAAACGTAGCAGCCGTTTGCCATGTCAACACGTCCCCAGTGACGATCCGTGCCACTTCGGGAGCCGGACAAGCTGTCTGCTTCATTAAATCACAGACCGCACGCTCAGGAAAGATCAATGGCATCTTCCAACAGCATTTTGTTTTTCTTTAGTCCTAACATATGGTCGTGATAATGTATCTAACAGTGAGCTCGGGCACCAATTTTTAATGAAAACTAATGTTCAAACTGGCCCCTGTAATTTGCTTTTATGTTTGTGACCTTGTTGCGGAACGAATCCCCACAGCTCCCACGCGTTGGCCGGCCAGATTCTCAGTTCTCTTGCCAAGAAAGGCAGATGTCAGGTTTGTAACTCGCAATGTCTCTATTTAAATCATACTCCTCCATACAAAGCTGACAGTAATTGCCCCTTCCTCCGCACACACCTATTCTGAAAGCCAACAGATGCCCAAAATGCTAGCTATGAGCTCATGCAAGCAACGGCAGCACAAACATTCCTTTGCAGAGGAATTCCTCCTCCAGCCCGTCTTGCACGAGAGATGTTCTCACTTGGGGGACGTATTTAGAGAGTGGCACCCCTTTTCAGTTGGGTTGCCAGACTAATCAGCCCGCTCAGATATCCAGCTTTTAATTGGTCTCTGCATACGATTTACCTTTTTGTTGAAAAATCAGCAACATTTTAAATAAGCACCTCCCCTTGTGGAAACTGCAGACTCGGGAGGAGAACCTTACCTAGGACATGTTTTGTATTCCACATTAGCTTACTTGAACATCACCTTCTCTTGAGTTAATCACTGGGTTCATAAAGACTTGCCCTTCAAAGCCTTAACCACGACCAGGGCTTCAACCAAAGTTCTCCAACCCTCACCACGGGGACTACCAGTCCTCAGAGCGAGCCAAGACACTCAATTCCTGTAACACAGGGACCCTTTGGATGATCCTACAGGAAGAACAGCACTTGGGTCTTCCACTTCACATACTCTGAGGCTGAGCATAATTCCCAACCAAAACTCCGAACCAAAGTAGTTGTCCTTTGCAGAAGGGGTTGTTTTTGTCCTGCTGGTCTTTTATATATGCAGATACAAAGATAGAGATACATCCACGAAGAAACAGATACACAAATACATCCCCAGTGTACAAAGGTTGAGAGGCACTTCTATCATTCTCACAGGTTTCCAAGAGCCCCTTCATACCCGTTAAATGTGTACAGATGTCCATTAAAAACAAAAACCAGCAACCAAGACTTGGCCTGCTCCAGATTTCCACATAAATTTGATTAGTTAAATTATTCTTCTTTCTGATTTTTCCCCAGAAGCTATATTTAGTTTTAGAGTTTTTTTTCCCCAAGTTTATTAATATTCAGAAGCATAAATCAAGTTTGTATCACAGTCAAATAAATTAATGCTAATTTCAAGAACAAGAAGAAAAAAATGTTCTATTCATTTCTGGTGCTGCATTTTTACATCGTTTAATTCCAAGCTCACATGTCACAACAGTACAAAACAGACAGGCCATCTTTACTCACTCTATGGTTTTATGATGCAATATTTGAGTAGAAAATATTTCAACAGCATGTTTATCTCCAAACAGACTGTTTGGACAGTCTGGAGTTCGCATAAGGGAACTAACTGTGATATTTTGCTCAGTTTTCAGTTTTGTTAGAAAAATGTTTCTCTCTCCTTCCAAATAGCGTCTTACAAAGCCGCCACTTCTCATGTGCCTTTTTCTCAGCGTTGCCAACAGTTAGCAGAATACCTTTGATCCGGGGGGCTGGAAGGCACGATGCATATTTATCTTATTCCATCTCATAGAATTTATTCCTGACAAAGGTTCTTAGCATCTCTTTTCTTTCGGCTTTCTTCCGATTTGCATTCTCTTCCCAAGTCCTTCAGCTGTCTAGAGGGTTTTCTAAGTGTAGGCAGCAACTGTGTATTGCCACGGTGCTTTCCATTCCCTACAGCTAATGCTCACCTCCGTTTGCTTTGTTGCTCCGAGAGCTTTGTTAGCTGTAAAGACCCACTTGTTTTAGACCTTAGAGTGCTCTGCCTGCTGAGTTAACAGTTACTGTTACCTGCACGGGGAAAGTGTATTTTGAAAGGAATGAAAAACATGCATTAGCGGAGAAGCTTTTATATGGGCAATTAATAAAACGTATATGAATTACAGTGACTGATTTGCAACTAAACTAAAATGTCACTGAAAAATTGCACTTACGAGAGTAGTAGTGTGGCAAAATTACTTGGCTTGCTCTAAATTCTCTTAGGAATGAACCATATTGTAGCAACTTGAAGTCCACAAAGCTTTTTTTTTTTTTTCAGCAGAGTTGAAAAGACCTATTTTTCCTATTCTTTTTATACCTTTAATAAAAGAAATACATTGGAAGTGTAAATCAGGATGAACATCTGTTTATTAACCTTGGGATCAGATCTTGGTGAAGCCAACCAATTCTCAGGGTGGGCCGGATGAAACACAACTGCTAAAAAGCCAGGGAAAACCCTACCAGAAAGAGAATTTTGTATCAGTGGTTTGCAAGACATAAAAGTACTAGTGCACACAATACAACTGATGGCATCAGGATCACTGGTACACATGAGATATCCAGCACTGACTCCGTGCCACTGGTAGAGATACAGACCCGAATGCAGAGCAACTTTCCAGCCGTAATTACAGCGACTTCGGTGATACGACTTCAGCGGTGCATGTTAACCATGCATTTAATTGCTGCTGCTGCTGAACTGGAGCCATAATTTGTCAACTGCTCTGCACCCTCTTAGGATTAAGGATACAGTGTAATTGCAAAATATACTGTACTAATATCTGGGCTAAAAAGCACTTTTGCATTACTCGCGTGTCGCACAAATAGCATATGTATAATTTCGCTGCAATCAATGGAAATCACAGATTTCCATATCACATGCTAAACGCTGAGGTTGATTACCGTTATATTTAATTTATACTAATCAGTGTGAGCCAAGTGGGGTTTTAATACCACATGAAGTCTTACAGCAATTATGCTTCAAAAAAAAAAAGGCAAATACACTTAAAGCCATAAAAGGGTGCACATACACACTCAACAGGTGATTAGAAATAAATAATGTGTATTTTAAAGCTTTTGAATGTTGCCTATTTAAAAAGATGCCTAGAGAAGGCTTTGTCTTTACTCTTGCTGATTTCTCCCAAATGATGGCAAAAGAATTTGCAGCATTTGGCAACCTTTTTAAACTCATCTGTTGCTAAAGGTGTCTACAACGAGCTTCTCACCTTTCTTAAAGGGCAAACCTCCACCTTCTTTGCCTTTTTTAGAGTCAAATCAGATCAGCACACGGTAAGCATGCATGTAACCTCAGGACAGATTGTGAAATTATACCTATGCTCACAGGCCTGTATATGGCTTGTATTCTAGTTGCACAGACAGGAGGAAAAAAGAAAATAGACTGAAGTAAAAAGATTTTGTTACATATCAGCACATGACTTCTGATCTTCCAAGAGGTGCACCTAAAAGAAATTTCCATTTTCATAGCACCACCAAAGCTCTAATTTTCAACATACCATCAAACAACTGACATCTCTCACACAACCAAGGTACCAGGGTGACTCCAAGGAGTGATTGCCCAGAACAGAGTTGGCCTTTTTTTTTCTTTTACTTTATAACCTGTTTGGGGCTTTGTATTTTGGGGTGAGGGGACCGGCAGTGGCTGTATAAGGAGGACAATGAAACATTCGGTCTGAGTGACCCTCTGTGCTCTCTACTACTTCCACATGAAAACCAATAGGCTGCTTTTTCTTTTCTGTACTTTCTTACAAAAGGAACTAGTCATCACAAAGCTACATCTTCTGCAAGATAATGGGACCTATGCCTGCTACATAATACATTTAGATTTTCTTTTCATTGCGCCAATTCTTGTTTATCCTGCATTGCAGGAAAGAAGCTGTAGTTCCTGTTCTTTGCCACAAGCTTGAAGTCTACTCGCATATAAAATAAGATGTTGAAGTTAAATCAATTCTGAGGTCAGCTCTATTAAACACTGCTTCTGAAACTCTAACAGTGTAATAAGCAACAGGGTATTTAGTAGAGCAGGAGCACAGACCAGTGCTGGAAGACCCAGTAAAAGAAACAAGATTAGAAAGTGGATTTAAAAAGTCGCAGATGCTTACAAGGCATATAAGGTTATGGAGCCTATTTTAGGTAGGCGATGCAATATGGAAATGCAGTTAATGGGTAACCCATGGAAGAAGCCCAGCAAGGAAGCAATACCATGTGTAGAGCTGACGAAGTACTGAATGCACTTATTGAATGTGGCCTCACCAGGGCTGAGTAGAGGGGTAGAATCACCTCCCTCGACCTGCTGGAGACGCTCCTCTTAATGCAC
>JAWLRI010000274.1:1986518-1999451 GCA_034781795.1 Crypturellus tataupa
GCTGAGGGAGCACTCTGTGCCTTCATCCAGGTCATTGATGAACAAGTTGAACAGGACTGGACCAAGGACTGACCCCTAGGGGACACCGCTCACCACAGGCCTCCAACTGGACTCCACGCCACTGATTACCACCCTAAGAGCGGGGAATTCAATTAGTGAAGAGACTGAATTCAATTAGTGCTCAGCCAGCCAAGTTTGTGACTTATAACCCTGCAAAGGGACCAGCTCAGGGACAGGCCTGAAAGCAAAATTCTGCCTGCACTTTGTGCAGCTCAGGACACTTTTGGCAAGATTTTAGCCCAATTTTCTCTTCTTCAAAGATCAAGAGGAAAAGGGCAAGGAAGGGAAGTTGTTGTACAGTGGCAGGCTATAAAGAAGACTCTTGGCATGTTTGCATTTAAGGTAGATATCAAATTCAACACCTTAGAATCAAAAAAATAATAAATAAATAAATAACAGAAACAGAAGATATTTATATAAAAATTAATGTTCCTTCTTGCTGACATAAACAGGCAGAATTTAAAAATATGTATCTTCTGTTTTTCCTACCCTGATTTTACTCCAATCTCTAAGAATATTAAAGGAAACAAACATTGCAGGAAAGGAAACAAACACTGCATGAGCACAGGAAGAGCTACAAGCACAATTTCTTCTCAAGAGTATTAGCCATTATTATCCAATAGTACTACATATTAGGCTAAGAATCTCCAGAAATTATAATGTCCAGAAAGACTCTAGAAAACGCAAAACAAGAATGCATCTAGTTGTTGGATAATGAATTAACTCATTTAAAGTGAATTCATAGTTCCATACAACACAGTATTTTGGGATATTCCCTTTCATTATTTTGTTATTCCATTGTTTTGTTCTTAGAAACAAGCTTCACAATTTATTGTATTTACTCAATATAAAATCTAACTTGCAGTATTGATACTGAATATAGACATTCGCATTACTACACTGCTGAGTTGTCAAATCATATCAATCTTTATGTCAAGTTAAAACACTTAAAAGCCAAACTCAGTTTTTGCTTTGAAATTTAACATCCCAATTACACTGAGGATCTCAATTGCAAACAGAAAATGAAAGCAGATTATAATCGCCATTAAGGTAACAAATTTCACGTTTGGAATAGAGTGACCCTTACACACTGGCATTATTTTGATTTTTCCCCACTCTTGGTACGTTATATCAGGCACCAGTAGTCAAGTTCTGGACCAAGAGAGACTGAATTAGGACACAAGTAGTCTAGGATGGGGATGCAGTAAAGACAGTCCTGTCGTTTAGGCAGCCAGACCAACACTCGCTCAAAATGAGCAGAAAATAGTCTATGAAGTGAGGAATAGGAGCGGATCTAACACAAGGGACAGTAATGCCAGAAGAGCACAAGCGGATTAAGGGAGATAGAGGGATACAAAACGTGAGCACACAAGAAATATGTGCAGAGCTTTCGTGTGATTTTTACAAGCTGAAACTTTCCCAGAGGTGTTTAGGTAAGGCAATAAGGAAGCTTCTCAACAATATCAGAATATCAGAGGGGATTATTATTATAATATTTTGATATTGCACAGGGAAAGTCAGAAGCGTGACATTTTGAGAACAAGCACTTCTTTGTGGTTATGCAGATCAAATGCTTTTCAAGACCGACAGCCAAATAACAGATTCAGTTGGAGACCAAAAGATCACCCATGTCTTGTCCAGATGACACAGGAGGAGGCCAAAATTGCCATAAAATTGGCTCTGCACATGTAAGCAGGGAACGGTGAGTATGCAGTAGATACATGGAGCAGAGCCTGCTCCGAACAGATGACAAATGCACCTTGGCTAGCTGCTGGTCGCCACCCAAATCCCATTCAAGAGATGCCCAGAAATCCCGCACAAAACAGTCAATGATGGCTTGCCGAGTTCAACAGCCTCCTGTTTCCAGCAGTTCAGCACCACTGTAAAAATCTAATATTTCTTGGCACATGCTTATTGCATTAAACACTACAGGCGAGGAAGAAGAGGAAAAAAAACATTGGCTTCCAGCCAAATCCTATTACTTGGAAACATAAATTTACATGCTGAGCATGTTTTTTCTTTCTTATCTCCATTTTCTCATTTTGCAGCACTAAAAGTAGCTTCAGGGTGCTTTAATATTTAATTCCATTGAGAACCTTCAATGCTTATATCTAGCTTTGTAAACTTAATAAAAAAAATTCAACAGAAATACAGCAAATACCATTGCTAGCACTTCAACATCTAGAAAGATCTCAAATAGAAAATACCTGAACTAATAAATTATCCCATGTAGTTTTTGATGCTAATAGTTATCAACGATAAAATGATTGACACCCACTGTATTTTAATTATGCATCTTATAATTCATCTTGATGAAAGAAAACATGTGTGCATAGGTAAGAATCAAGTCATACAGTGGAGCAATTAGGATGCAATTAATAAACCCAATTAATTTAGAGGGCATAAGAGATTTTGAAGAACCCATAAACAGTACGAGATGTGGAGGAAACCCACAGCATTCTTTTTAAATGCAAAAGAGAAGTCTATTCTCTGGCTTGAAACTTAAATTGCTTCAAACCAGAACCACATATAGTTCGCAATCATGCAGCTGGGAAAAGTGCTGGGAATAACTTTAAATAATCAATTTGTTGCCTAATTACTTGTCCCAGTTACTTAAAAACTGGACCTGTTTTGTGTTTATGCTGAAATGACAGAAATAAAGAATTACTCAGAGTGCATTCTTTCAAAGGAAACTTTAAAAGACAAAATAAACACACACACAGATATATATATAACCAATTATGCCACAATATTTAACTGCACAACAGTATTACCTGTTGCGCTGTTTTTAAGAACAAGTATATAATCTGCACTAGCCTTCCTACAAGCCTACATATCTTCTTTTAAAGTGTAGCACACTTCTGTGTCCCTAAATTTGATGTTAACTTTAAAGCATTCCTTTTTCTACAAGTTTTCTGGGCTTGAATGACTTTGAGCTTCTTCTTTTTTTTTTTTTTCCTTTCTTTTTTTTCTTCTCTTAAAGCTTCCTCAGGTCATGAACATATTGACTGAACACATTTCCCCACAAATCCGAGAGCTAAAACATAGGACATCAGAGGCCGTATTGACTGAAGTCAACAAGTACCACGTGCCATGCATTTATTCATCTCTGGAGTCAACAGGAAGGCGACTGTCTTGAACCTTGCCTTGGCCTTAGAAGAACTACGTTTCATTTGGTTTCTCACTCAATTGTTTTTTCTTAATCCAAGTAGAGAAAAGAAAATTTAGTCATATTCAGAGAATTAAATCAGTATGTGTCTGCAATATTGACAGCGTTAGAAGGCAGCTTGCTACTCCGTTCTGGTTCAAAAAGGCTGTAATCATAGCATATTTCTTCTCCATCAGCCAGGGGACGGAAGGAAGGATAACCACTTATTTTTAAGACTCCTGATCATAGTTAAAAGTGCCTATTGAATTTGTAAATCAGTTCAGACTAAAGACTGCTAGAGAAATGTTTTCACAACAGCTAAATACACCTTGGTTTGGAGCCTTTATTGAATGCTTTTGGAATTTATGAAATATCTAACTGTGATTTCTTATCTTCTCAGTTTCGACAAATGAGATTAATTTTCCTACCACTGATGGTATAAACATAAACTGAGAAAACAGGTGAACAAACACATGTAGTAGCTTGCAAGCAAAACATTTGGAGAAAAAAAAAAAAGAAAAAAAGAAAAAGAAAAGTTTGATAAAATATAAACATTTATGTGTTTGCATAGATGGTCTCCTACCCAACTTGGAATATAAGTCTCTTCCAGCATTCTACATAGAAATGGCAAGCTGAAAGGATATTCTGAATACCAAAGAAAACAGATCCTGAGACAATTTCACTCGCAATTCTTTAGAATTTACTGTAATTCACAGCTTTCTCACAAGGGACAACATCCTCCCTCAAGTCAATGCTTTAATGGTTGCCAGAAAAATGTTCTACCTGTAAATCAGAGTATATGATATTTGGCATCAGAGCAAGGCCATATGAGCAGGCCATGTATGGCAGCGAAAAATCTCCAGACGCTAAGGTAAGGTTCAGATGTCTCCCAAAGTGCATTTAAGAAAGAACAATTCAAACATAACCGTCTTCCAGCATTCCTCACAGAGCTTGAGCTCCTCCCCAATGTAGCTCACTGAAGCTTTTAGGCCAACACCACGGATACTAAATAACCTTTACCCTTAAGGGCAAATCAGGTTAAGATATTGCTTTTTTTTCAAATATTAATGTGAAAGCAAAGCTCAGAGGGCTTGAAAGAATCAAATTAATGAATGCAACTTACACATTAAGCCAAAAATGCATATCAAAAAAATAAAAAAAATAAAAAAGGTGACATCCAAGCAGATTTGTATCAGTATGTACAATTTTAATAACTGGTATCAGTTACAAATTTTTTTCCTACTTTACAGCAAAGAACAGTAAGAACAAAGCAAATATGCAGAGGCATGGACATCCTCTCGTAACAGACCTTGCATATCGCATCCATCATTTCTTCCAAATTTCAGCTGCAATTTTTCTCATTAAACCTGAGAGCACAGCAGATTTCAATAATAAAATAGAAACTGGTAATAACCAGGACTGAAATGTCACTACTGCTGCTGACTTTAGACATGAGCAGACGCTTGTAAATATGGCTCGAAGACACTTCTGCTTCTTTCTCGCTAGTGAGAGTAGTGATATCCTTGATATTAAATAAATGTGAACAGTAATAACCCGATCTGTTTTTTCTCAAGGTGTAATTTTTTGAGAAAAGACCAAGAACGAGACTCAAGTACACTTGAAAAGTCTCCTCCACATAGCGCCAGTGAGGGGATAACCACCCTTCATCCCTTGGGCCTTCCAAGAATGTTACAGCTGGGGAAAAAGACTCAGTAAAAAATCCTGGAAGTCATTCGTCCGATTAAGCATTCATTTGCAAGGAAGGAAATGAACCAGCAAGAATGAAGCCAGAAAACAAACAAATGAAATTAAAGAAACAAACAAAGAAGCAATTTATCAAGACACATATTTGCTCAAGTGCTGACATAACTTGCTGAGGATGCCAGCCTTGCAAAAGATCTACATGACTAAAACTTCCCACAACCAGAGACTCTATGAACAGAGCCTGAACAAGCAGATGCAGATCTAACTACACAGGTCACGGGGAAGATGAAAGGTTCTAGAAAACTAGTTTTCAGACAACCACCAGCCCACCTGGAGAATTCCAGGGGCAGCACTTGAATCCTGGAAAACACCGAATAGGAGCAGCAAGACACCAACTAGTTCTGCAGCAGTTTCCTCCTCATGCTCTGCAGCCTTGTGAAGCTGCACAGAGCGCAGGTCCCAGGACATATAAACTCCCAACTCCCCTGAGCTTCCAATCCCGTTTTCAGGGTGCCAGGAGCGCCGGCTGTACCGGAGGAAACGCTCCCGCTCATTTGCAAGCTCGGCGCTCCCTCCTGAACAGAGTAGGGCAAGTGCACCCAGGGCGAGCTGAGCTGGCAGCTCCTCCGAGAGGTCTCTCACTAGGTCAAGAGTGGCCTTGCTTTTTCGAGCTGGAATCCTTACTGCACCTTTGCTGTCTTTTGCTGCCCTCTCCCCAAAATTTACAAGAAAGAACGGAAAGAGAGAGGGGTAGAGAAGCACGAGCAAAGGCAGTGAAACCTTCATGCCTTCCATCATTTCTCTGGGCGTGCGTCACATCTTCCTCTAACCCTCCCACACGTCCTCTACCTTGACTTTTCCAAACAAGAAGGCTTGAAGATGGAGAGCAGCTATTGGGATGAGAATAGCTCGTTTAATTTCCTTGATTTCCAGGAATAAGATACCCTGGAGATCAAGTCCTAAAGACATACTTAGCTACCAAAATCCTAGGCCTGATTTTTATGTGCGGAGGTGTTGACAGTTCAGCTCTTCTCAAGGTCAGCCCGCTTATAAATAATCATCTTTTAAACTCCAATCTAGCTACGCAGGATATTTATATGCTTAATCATTCAGATATCTAAAATCCCCAGAAATACCCCACAGGCTAAAGGCCCCTGTATACCTGCTTACTGACCAACAGGTCCCTCAGGCTTCCAGGTTCCCATCCACCTAAACGGTCCAAATGGGAGCCAAAGCAAAAACTGTGGCCATGTCCCAGATTTCTCTTTCGTGAAAAACAGCCAGTTAAGGCAGGTAAATTAAGCAGACTACAGCTGTTCCTGTGGCCTGAGTTCTACCTTGAAATGGAAGAGAAACATATCCAAGATATGAAGATTTGGAAAACCCTCTTGGGTTTGGCATTAGAGGCTCAGCCTGAGAGGGAAAGGACTTCCAAGCTAAGTGAAGTCATCAGAGACACTTTGCAGACCATACCTAAAAGGTATATAGCAAGACAGCAAGATTTCAAAGAAGATTAAACAAGTCAGTCACCCCCCCTAACTTCCCGACTTGTTCAGTGTTTGTTTTTAAACAGCCAGTCAACATTATCTACGGAAAATTAACTTCTCCAAGCCAGTATGCTTTAACTAAAACGTGGGGTTTTTTTTCCATTTAATATCACCCATCCTTTATTGCATGCTTTCCATAGGAAATTCATAATGGAGGCAATCACATTACCACTTACGTGGATTTTTAGAAGGAATCAGAAAATTAATATAGCTTCGCTGCTGAGTGTACCTTTGGTAAATATCATTCCTATTATCTACTTTGTGAGCTTAAAATAAGCATTACTGATGCATACACATTTTTTTAATGTTCCAATGGGGGACAGAGAGATGAATCTAAGAAACCTTTGTTCCTAAAGTCGTACTGAGGGCCACTAGCTAGTCTGTGGCTCTTTTGTAAATACATCACTAAATACAAAGAAGTCCAACTGGCTGATGTAATGGATTAGTTTGCTCCAGCAACTGTGTGGCTCCAGACACAATCCACCTACAACATAATTAAAATACATTTGATAGATTTGGAGCTAAGCTTTCTGAGAACAACAGATTACATTAGAAAGATTTTTAATGAGGGCAGGGCTGATTAAATCCTTGCTTCCTCTTTGGGATAGGAATTAGGGAATCCTCTGAATGAGGTTAGCATACTATTTACCAACTGGATGTAGATGGAAGATAAGAAGAAAAGGCAGAACTAAAAACAAAACATGGGGGTCTTTTGAGCTTTTAGTTTCCAGTTTCAGAAGCCTTATCTTTTATTCACGTCACTAAAAGAAAAAACATGCAGTTTCTATTATTTGCTTTAGAGTATTACTGTCACCTAAGCACTATTCTGTATATATTATTCTTGTATCACTTCCACAAAACACTGCTGTTTTCCTATTATGTCAGGTCGGTTTCAGCACGCATCCTCCACAGCTGTATTAAATGCTAAGTACTCAGTGAAATAAAAACTGTTTGGGTAGAAATGCGCCGCACTTGTGAAGCAATTTACATGAATTTGAATTTGCATTAGCAATGTTAAATACCCTGTGATTCCTCTAGATGAAATGAGAAATTTTGAGGCTTCTGTGGGATGACAGGGTGCTTTTATAATTTTCAAAACTTAATTAAGAAGATAGCAGTAAGATCCTCCCCAGAACCTGAATGTTGTGGGTTCAGTTCCCAGCCTTGTCACATAATTTCTGTTTCTTTCACTCTAGGCAAGTCACAGGTAATTTCTCAACTGTCTTCGGTAGGTTTAGGAAAGCAGCAGCACTCATTATTTATTCCCCGCCTGAAAACTGGAGATAATTTTTTACCACCACGCTGCATGGCTGCATTCATTAGCATTTGGGAAATGTCCAGATGCTGCCGTGTCAGAGATCATATTAATAATCTTAATGTTAATGCGCAAACACCACGAAATTTCGAAGCCATCACCTGGGTAAGTGCCCAGATGTTCAAAAGCATTTACCACCTGAAGGTTCTTGTTAGAGACATGTCACTCCCCGCCAATGCCAGGCCATACTCAGGCCATTGATTTGGGTGTCAAACGATAAATTCCAAAGGCTACATTCTTTTTAGAATGTTACATCCAAAGTCATCTGCCTTTCCCAATAAATTGTCTGTTCATTGTCTGGAATAATACCTGGTCCTTCCTTTTTAAGACCCGCAGGAGAAGTGCAGTTGCTTATAAGCAGTAATCTAATACTGTTTCTTCTATGCACAGACCTTTTAAGATATTAATCTTTACAAATTCAGATGTACTTTAAGCAGGCCCGCTGTTAAACACTTTCACTGCCACAGTGTAATGTTTTGATTCCTATTAGGATATGTACACAGCAAGATGAACATGCCCCAATTTTCTCTTTACCATTTAAACTTCCCCGCTGTAGTCACACACAACTCATCCAAACTTGCAGCTACTACAATATAATCAAAATACGGTCATAAATGTTTAAGTTATTATAGACTTACTACTTCTTGACACCTGATATTTTTACCAGTTGCTATCTTATTTCCAAAAAAATAACAAAAATCAAAAACACTATTGTACATCACTCAGGTAACTCATTCAATGCTATGTACAGAAAAAGTCTAATACTCTGCTCCATTTTAAACATTTACACCATAACATTACTGTAAATCACCCCAATGATCTGCTTGCTTTGCCTCTTAAAATTGAAGCAATATTTCCGACTGTAAGATTCAGAGAAGTGTGGAGGCAAGAGCTCTTTGGCTACTTGGAAGATGAAATATTTATTATGGTGGTTTAAAAATATTAATAATAATAATAATAAAAAAAGACTATTGAGTTTATCTGGAAGCCGATTTTAACCTAGGGAATGTATCTCTGAATGTTAATCTGATGAAATAAGGCATAACTAAGACACCAAACATTCGTATGTGGCAGAAATAAGCTTATACATAGAGCCGAGTCACAGCTAGGATCTTCAAGCAATATTTTTCAGACTGCTGTTAAAACATCATCCAGTATTGTGATCATACTCCCCCAGTGCACCCTGGAAATGGAAATTCAACTTCTAACATCCTTTATAAATGTGCATTGAGGTATTTTTTCAACACTAGAATTGAGCAAGTAGAAGGTAGGTGTAACAGAGGTCTAGAAAAGCTGTTACAGAAAAAGTACTCAGGATTTATTAAAAAAAAAAAGAAAAGAGAGAGAAAAGAAAACAAGTGCTGACTTTAGCAGCAGGTTAAAGATAAGGGAGTGATGCAAACGTTATCCTGGGAAAGTGGGAAGGTCATGAGGAAAACAGCTCCATCAATACACCTGCAGACCCATCTTTGATCTCCCTGCCCTACATTTCAACACTTCTCTGTCCATTGGCCTAAGATCTTAAGATCTGCCTTGTTTCCAGTCATGCCACACTAGGCAGAATTACCCTCCTGTTGTTACAAACTGCAAAAACAACTACCACAATGAGCATTTTCTGATGAAATATTACTTTTTTTTTTTTAACTATAAAAATTTTACATTTTAAAATGCTGTATAATACTTCTGGTAGTAAAATTCCAGAGCTTTGAAGGCTTAAAACAATACTGCATATCTAAAGGATTCTTTCTCTCCAAGTTGCTCTGAGAAATTCTGCTTATCCTCTTTCATTTAATTAGTCATACAAATACTAAACTCTCTTCTTTTACTTCTGGGATTCTCATATGCAAGGGCTTACTAATAACATAGAAATACATTAAAATATAATAACAACTGGCAGGTTACTTTTGACTAGGACTAGCACATCTTTTGGCAAGGCTAAGCCAAGCAAAGGCAAATATTTATTTCAAGGCTTAAATGGGTTCATCAAATTTGATCCGCAAAATCTTGTGTTTCATTGACAATAGCAGTGTTTTCTCCTACATTCACTTCATTAGGTTATTGAAATTTCATAATTCCTTTTCTTTTTGTATTTTAATTATTTGTCATCCAAACTTGCCATTACTTCTGACAGTTCTTGGTGAGTAGCAGGATTCAGGCTGCAACTTCTCTGCTCTCTTGAGCAGGAGTGGAAAACTAAAAACTTGTGCTTGGATGTCCCTGACCCAAGGTGTCCTTATGCAAAACAAATCAAGCCAGAGCCTGTCCACCAGCCCCTAACTTCAGTCTTTTCCAACAAAATTAACATTTTACACTGTTTGGTCTGAGAGCTATTGCTCGATATTGCACACGACTATGACACCATTTTGAATGTGCAAGTGTTTCAAGTTTGAAATGTAAAACAATATATGAATCAAATAAAAAATGGAATGTCAGAAAAAATCTGGGACATACGCATAAGTCTGGAGACATTACAAAAATAGCACTCGCTTTCTTCATTTTCTGCTTCATTTTCATGATCCATTTTCCCCTTTGTTTTGTGTGTTTCCCAGCAAACATATGCTGTGCCATATTCCTGCTCCTAGTCATTTCAAAGCTTTAATCGGTTTGAACTGCAGTGAGGCAGCACTCCAGGAGGAGGAGTGAGCACTTGGCACTGCAGATGCTCCCAAAGATTTTGTGGCACTCTACAAGGGTCAAAACACAGAACCGGTTAGCAGGAGCCGGGCACATTTCGGGCATCCTAGAGAAGAAAACACAGTTGCTTCTTTGCTATTTACCCCCAGGATACTTTCCTGTATATATGAAAAGTATACACATAAACTTCACACAGAAAGACAACAGCAGTAATTTTTTAAAATGATGATTTGAGTGACTACCAAGTATTACTAGTAATTTCAGGAAGTTGCCTTTCAGTCATGCTCAAGGAAAGTGATATACTATTAAAAATACCTGCTGACAGCCTGCCCTGGCAAGTCCTCCTAAAGCTTTTTTAACCAGACCAGTATTCAAGCGATGGCTAATAACTCGACAGCATTGCTGAAAAGTGGAAATAGGGCTGAAGTGGGACACCTGTCCTCTGGCAAATCTGCTCTCTACAAGAGAGCAGCTTCCGAGCGCTGCCTTTCTAGAAATTTATGTAATGTTTCAAATTTATTTCCTTTAAAAGGAGGGAATTATGTTTCGCAATTTCTGCTAGCAATAGAACTAGGGAGATAAAGGAGAACTATAAAGAACTGTTCACATAATTAAAGATTTTCATAAATAATCCTTCAGCTTGCTATTCAGCTGAATACTCTTATGAAGTTTGAAAGGGAATTATATCCCTTCCACTGAGCACTGTGGGAAGGCTCCAGAAAGCAGCACAGGTTGTTATTCGCTATTCAACTTCAGAGGTATTCCGAATTGTTTCTTTCAGAGCCTGTTATGTATCTATAAAACATTTTTTATATCTCATACATCGTATAGAACTTTCTTGCTCAGAATTATTTGATGGAAAAAATATTAGCCTTGGAGACGATTACTATTCATGTGGAATTATTTTGACACTAGCAGTTTTTCAGTGCAAAGCCTCTTTGCTGATAGAAGAGCTTTGGCAGTTTGGGAGGACTCTTTGAGCCTCACTGCTTCTGCAATGCTCAAGTTTCCTCCATGCAAAGGCTGAAGGATTGCACCAGTCCCCCATGCATGTGTGAAGTTTTTCCTTGAATAAAGCAGAAAGAGCCAAGAGATAGGCCTGGGCAGCAGTCATCCCACACTCAGCTGGGAAATCCTAAGCCCGGGGACTGAACAGACTGACTTAAGCTGTCCTTAAACCTCAACCTTAAACCTGTGTCCTCAACACAGGACAGTGTCCTAGCCACCAAGTTGCTTCAGGGATGGTATTTTTTGCTGCCTGTCTTACTGCAATTATTACAAAGAATTAAACATCATTTAAAGTCACTCCCCTATGGTCCAGGATAGCGAAATTCACACTCCAGGCTCTAATCAGCAGTTAATTACTAATATAACATGGGGCACTTGCAAGCAAAAGCAAGAAGGTGAGAACTGATGCCCAAGACCATGATTTCAATCTTGTCTTTTCATATCCCTCGTTTACACCTTCCTAAGTTCATGTCTTGCTACTGGCCACGGGACTTTCATTTTGACGGGAAAGCCTCGCACTGCCAGAACTGGCAGAAATCCTCCTGCAAGGAGTTTTGGTTTGACAAACCTGTCTGCCAACTCATCTGAGAAGCGGAGGCAGCAAGTTATTTTTCCCCAACTTATTCCCAATGACTGTGCTAATTTGAGCTGCAAGAATTGGAGTCTTCCTAGGCAGACAGCCTTCCGAAAAGGAGAAATATCTGCAGACTGCCACAAACAACTGGCAGTGTTGCTAAATACGTTGAACAAAAAGAAATTGATCCAGAAAGGATCTCTAAGCTCAGCTGGACGTGTAACAAGTCCCATGCCCAGTTCACATAGGCCACAAAGCCCTTTTAGCCTGGAGAGCAGAGAAGGAGATGAACATACAGACAAAAGAGCATATATATAGGAACAATATAAGCTTTCGGATGCAAAGTTCTGGAAACAGCATGCAGCCTACTATAGAAATAGTCATTAGTCTACCTGTAAACAATTTATCAGACGGTCTTACCTATAAACAGTCTCTCTTGTGTCTTTCTTTGGCACAAGAAAGGGCATTTATGCGATTTTTATACACATTTTCCACTTTTTCAAATAAGACTGAATTGAAACATAACATTCCCATATTCTAGGTACAGCTCAGTCCATTTGCTATTCACTTCGGTATTGAGTCTTCACTCAATTCCAGCTATTAAAATTGATACGATGCAGAATTTCAGCAGCAATTTAAAAGGAAAAGAACTCATGACCTTCATTTCTACTGATAAACACCCATCTTCTCCTAGAAAACACTATTTGCCTTGTCTGATACATCAGCCTCCCAGTGCACACGTATATCTATCTTCGTGTTGTGCGGTACAGACAGCTGATTCCTCAAGTGCCAATTCCCAATGGAATTGGGCTTCAGTTTGTGGCCATTTCCTCTGGTTCTGTCAGTGGCCACTACTGAAAAGAGGTGGGCCCCATCCTCCTCACTGCCTCCCTTGAGGTACTTACAGACAGTGATCAGGTCCCCTCTCAGCCTTCTCTTCTCC
>JAWLRI010000274.1:1999551-2010317 GCA_034781795.1 Crypturellus tataupa
TGATCATCCTCGTGGCCCTGCGCTGGACTCTCTCCAGCAGCTCCACATCCCTCTTGTACTGGGGGGCCCAGAGCTGGACACAGAATAAAAGGCAATGGCCACCCCCGTGCCAAATCTTGGACTTGACCCGGGACCTTCAGATCTGCAATTTAAGCATCTCCCAGCTGAGCTACTTGAGCTTGTGTCCTGCTTGCCGGGAAGGGGCTGCCCAGCGCCCTGCCCCAAACACCCTGGGCAGTGGAAACCAGGGCGCAGGAGCCGGGCCCAGAGCCCCCGGGTCAGCCAGAAGCATCTCCCGCTTCCTCCGTTTGGAGGAGGTGAAACACCCACCCAAGCAGCAGCTAACACTAAATTTCAGCTCGTAACACACATTGCACAGTTGGACTTGACTTGGCTTCAGTTTTTCCGCAAGTTGCCGGTGCTGGCGTTTGGCAACGCCGCATTTCGAGAGCGCAACAACCCAAGACAGCGCGACAAGCCAAAGCCCCGTACGCGTCCCAAGAGCTTGACACGCAGCAGCTAAACTGTTCCCTCCCCAATCAAAATTAGCACGCCACCAAAAAGCACGCGTTTGTCTTCAATTTGAATACGCTGTTAATGACACGACCTAATTTTGTTTCATTGAAACTCATGGCAAAGCATCAGTGCAACATAGATCAAATTGCTGTCGAGATTTAAAAGTCTTTTGAGGTATTTTCCAACCCATTAGCTATTGTCTATCAAAACAGAGGACTCGCGGCACGCAAATTCATGCAGAAGGCAGAACTCCTGCCTGATTTATATTTTTATTACTCCATGCTAGCAGAGTTTACAGCACTTCAGAAAATGCCATCTCTGAAGTGATTTAGGTCCGGATCATTTTATGTCATTAACATATTACAACCAGAGCTCGGAGCTCTGTCGGTCTGGTTTCTAATTAAATGGAAGCTGACATCCATTACGCCTGAAAATAAAAGGAAGTCCTTGTGCAGGGAATCTAATTCCACCTGTAAACACCACACTATTTGGCTTCTCGGGTAATATAAGCAGCAAGATTTCTACGACAGGACTAGCTGTTCTTTCCTAAGAATAACACGTTGTCCCTTTGCCACAAATCCCCAACTTGGATGCCAGGGACACTGCAAAAAGATGGGGCAGAGCAAAGCTGTCAGTAAGAGATGATGAGAATGGGAGGCAAACTGACCCCATGAGGAAATCTTTAGGCATTGTCAAACCTGGGAGGAAATTTAGAAATTGAACACCTTAGAAATCTTTATTATTAAGTAACAAATTATGCCAAAAGTTTTCCTTACATTTACATCTCTCCAAGGTACATTTATAACAAGGCTCATATCTGCTTCCTTTGCTATCCCCACCCCAACTTTTTTCAGTCAGACAGGGATTTCAATCAGACAGGGAGAGGAAAAGAGAAATGGAAAGAAAAAAGGAAGCAAGGATGAAAACCTAGACAGGGTTCTCCTGCGAACAGAGCTTTAAGATACAGACGGAAGAGAAAAGAGAAGAAAGAACAGAGAGAGCAGGGAAGGCTGTGAGGAATCAAGGAGCTGTCAGTATAAGAGTTCTCTTTTAAATAACAAAGTCCACAAATTTTCATCTTCCTTACTGAACCTCACACATTTTTGCTCTTTCCATCAATACTCATTCTTCTGCATCCACCCTGTCTCTCCTTCAACATGATTCCACTCAAACTTTTCACTGCCTGGAAAATTTGGATCAAGCTTCGCATCGCACTGTGATTTTTAAAAATTATGCGGTTCTCTCAAACTACTGCCAAATCTCTAAAAGCACAGAAGAAAAAAAAAAAAGGAAAGACTTGGAATACTAAGGATGTTACTTTGCAGTGGTAATGAACTCCTTCTCGAATAGCAAGAAAATAAATATTAAGAAATATAAATATTTTTTCAAAAAGATTTAAAAAATTGAATGAAATGATCTAGACTTTTAATTCTCTACAGATGTTGATTAGGCCAAAAAAAAAATCACACGCGACTCGACAAAAAATCTACCAAATGTATCCCAATAGGTGAAAGGCTGTTTGCGACTTAAGGAGTTTGGAGCAATAACCAACATATCTGCATTTTTTAAAAAACAGAACCATGTAACAAGCAATCTCAAAGGGTCAGAATTGTATGTCTTTATCAGACGAGGGCCTGACCTATAGCTGTTTATTTTCATTCTTGCCATTTAAACACAAAACAACTAAGATATGCACTGCTTCATGTAAAATACAGGTTATACGTACTGGGAATTTGAATGAAAACCTCATTTCTGCCATCTGAACATTCCTAGAAGGTCTGGGTACCATTCCCCTTGTGTCCCTCACCCGCATCCGGAGCATCACCAAACTCACTGCTTCCCATTAGCCATTAAATACTGCAGCATTTAGAAAACTTAAGTTTCAAAGCAAGAGAGTGAGCTTCATGCACAAACCTGCATTCTCCAACTGCTGCATCCCTGGGGTATTTCATACAGCACAAACCGTATCTTCAGCCTCATCTAAGATGCAGCTTTGCTGCTGTAATAGCCCAGATGGACCTGAAGATCCCTCCGAGCAGCATTTCCAGGAAGATGACAGGAGGACGGACCGAGGTGATGCTGGTCCCTCGGCGGTGTCCGGTCTCAGGATGCCCGCGGACCTACAGAAGGGTTGCAGGAGGCCCACGCTGCCGTGACCCGATGGCACACGGCAGGTCCCGAGGAAGGAAAGGGCCGCCCGCCCCGCACCGCGCTCCTTGAGCTCAGCCTTGCTCTCATTAAACCGCAACCGCCACCAATTAGCACGAGTAAATCCTACTAATTAAGGCTGTTTTTAAACTGTTGTCATTAGCACTCTAGTAGAATGAAGGGACAGGCATGCAAACTGTTAAGAATTTGCATAACATATTGGGAAGAATAGTTCTGCGATGTTTTGTGAGCTGTATTTCAAACGGCAATTTTCTTTAGTAAATGCTCTTTCCAACACGTATGGGAGAAAACCCTAAGTGCTGTACTTAGTTATAATTACATGAGCACAACTGTTTACCACAATGAGAACAAAAAACACACAGCTGGATTTTTATATCATCTACTGCTGAAACCAGGAATGAAGTATAAATGTAACCTGATAATAATAAGCACTAATAAGCACACTGCAGGCATGGTAGAACCATCACTTCAATAACTGAAACTATTCCGCTGGTATAGGAAATGTAAAGATAAATCACTAAGATAATGCAATGGTTTACTTTAGAAGTGCACTGAGATGGTATTTACTTCACATTGGATTTGTCTGCTGCAAAAAGATATTTGCTTCAAGACTATGTTCCTCAGTAAACACAATCGGAGGAGAACTGGATCATCAGATGCAGGCTCCGAGGGCTCCAAGACCCTACGGAAAGGGTCAGCTGCTTTCTCATTTACATTCTGAAGGCAGATTTACTTGGCCTGATTTGTACCTCATCTTCTTCCAGTCTAATCAGATATTATCACAAGGAAAACATTTTATGGGATTAGCCAGGACACTGAGCTTTAAGCAAATATTTCGCAAGTGTGCCATCAAACAAGTTGTCAACACAAGTCTGCGTCTCTTCTACAATATTCAACATAAGGCTAGCCATTTCATACCGATGTTCAGTCCAATGCAAAATTGTGCGGGATTTTCTAAATTTTGAAACCTGTTCTCTTCATTGTTTATTCCTGCTCAGAATTCATTTTCTTCAGTTCATCTCACATTTCACAAATTCACCTGAGCGGGTTTCTTTTTTTTTTTTTTTTTTTTTTTTCTTTCCCTTGTTTATTTCTACGCACAGAAAATTTAGCTATTGAAGGAAAAAGCCAGTCTCTGCCCTGTGGACTTGACAACCTAAGCATAAGGGAAAGCTCATGGAGAGAAGCCGGGGAGCACATGGAAACGGGGAGATATAGCAGTGAGCAGGACAGGTACCTCGACCACCCAGCCCTTCATTGAGATTTTTCCAGACAAGAAGGTGTATGAAGGGGAGCCGGCCATGGGGAAGAGAGGTCTGTGCACTGCTGCTGCTGCGAGCACTACAAGGAGGCCGTGGGCATCTCTTCGCACGGAGACACTGCAGGCCCTGCACCTCGCTGACCACCAAAACACCCACCAGCGGTTTGACATCAAATGCCCTGTGGAAAGGTCTTCATCATCAACAGCCCAAACAAGCATTTTAGACTGACACGACAGAGAAAGGAGGGTCCTTATGGAGATTAACGCAGCGCAGGTAGAACGCTCCAAGTCACAGGGCAAGAGAAATATTTTCGCAGCAGCTCCCAATGGATGTGAACCAGAAAATATGGCACCTGCCAAGGCTGGAACACAGAATACTGCATTATTGGGCTACGAAATGTCATGACTTTTTGCTTTGTGCGCGGCTAACAAAAGCGGTATTTTAGCGCTGCCATATAGGAAGAAAATCTGCAGAAACAGATGCCAGGGCACAAAAGGTAATCGAAACTTGAGAGCAAGATCAAGGATAGGGCGCAAGCAGCAGAAACGCGAGGCTGCAGGACACAGGCACCAGGACGAAAGCCCTGCATGTTAGCGGGCACGGGATAAGGAGCTCTGCTTTAGTCACTTGGAAAACACAACCAGTACACGGGCAAAATTCAACATTTCGGGAGGCCTCCACCACCATTTACAAGGACGCAAGGGCAGAATCAACACTATTATGCCTATGTTAAATCATTCCCCCCCAAAACATTTTCATAGGAAAGATGTTACTAATACCTCCCCTCCCGCTGGCTGCAGCAATGCCAGGAAGGCTTTCGTAGGAGCTTTCATTTTGGGACACTTCTGTATAGCGGAGATGCAAAATGCTCCTTATCCACCCACAGCCTAAGCCCGTTTCACCACTCGTGCTTTCCTCACCACCACCCTACCTTCCTGCTAAACCCTTCTCGAGCTGCAAGGGGGCAAGTTGCAGCTTCCTGGCAAGGACTCAAGGGCATCAGTCCCTCCTGTATGGGGAGATACGGAGCTAGTCCCAGGGATGGCAAGAGCAATCTCCAAAATCGTGGCCCAAAAGCCTACCTCAGCTCCAGTAATCTGAGTAAGCTTGAGAAGAAAACATCATAAATACAATTTGCCAGGCAAACAATTACAGATACCTAATAAAAATGAGGAGACCTGAGGCAGTTTAGATAAGAGTTTTTAAGAGCCGACTAAATTAAACAAGCGGGATACCCCACAGACTGTTTTTCTTACACTTTGCAACTAATTATGCCTCATTCATACAAAACACTGAAGGGAGGAAAAAAGAGGACGCTTCTCGCGATGCATTTCATTTGGGTAAAGCAAGCGTCAGCTTCCCAAAACTCTCCCATGGGGAAGGCGTGCAGAGTGGTCGCGCAGTCGCCCGGCACATTGGGATACACGGGGAGATGGTGAGGATGCACTCGAGGTGTTTGCAAGGGCCAGGGGAAGGGGGCAAGTGCCAGCCCGGCCTGACTGCTCCCTAGACGACGTCTCATTCCCTCGCATGAGTTGGATAAGAAACCCCCACTCGGGGCTGCACGAAATCCGAGGTCCGTGCGGATTGTGCCGCAAGTGCTCACAGTTGCCTAGTAAAGAACATTAAGAGCTTAGGAATTAAACACTCATTTTCATACACCACAAGAACGAATCATCATGCTTTCCAACCCACACAATTTTGTGCATCTGTAAACACACACCCACACTGTTCCTTACATATAGGAAACTCATTAAATTAAATCTGAGCCTATTTGCAGAGCTCGCAACGGCACCGCAAACAAAGTGAAAGGCATTATGAAAAGTTCATGAATAATTTAGGAACAACAGAACAAACTGTGGCAAGCGTTGCCAAAAGGCAATAACATTAATTTTGAAATTGGAAGGGATTTTTAAAATGATGTGTTCTTAACTAATGAGAGCATGAGCCACGCTGCCAGTCTGAAACTACTTTTTATGGGGTTTCGTTCCTTAGTCTCAAAATACATAAATACAAGATATTCTAAAGACTTAAACCTTTCTCTTGCCATCGGGGTAATTATAGACACACTTGCTCCAACACCTCTCCAGTGCCCTCCCACACACAGAAAGAGGATCCTCCTGCTTTTCATCATCATTGCAAGACGTTGTCAAAGGTGTCTTCTCGCTCGGTGCAGCTGAAGCCCCGACTTCGAGGACGTGCTCAGCTCTCCAGGAACAATTTGAAAATCACAGGGGGCTTTTTAAAAGAAAAATAAAGGGGATTGCTTTAACGTCTTTCATCAGGCTGAACGCAGGAAGGGAAGGATTGCATTTCCAATATTCATCACCACGGTGAAGTTTTAACATCAAGAATATGTAAACCTCATTAGCCTAGAGCCTCTTACTCGCTATGTGCATATGCTTTTGCTACTGGTTATTACGCTTTCCAATTTTTGGTACCTGAATGATCCAGCACTTGATTATTCCATATGCAGCATTTGTCCCTTCCTAACAATAGCGTTTCACAACAGGGTAATTTCATCTGTTTAACCAGCTTTACAGAAAACTGTTTTCATTAAGAAACATTTGGCTGTTACTTGCTGCGCACCCTCCTTCAACTACCCAACCAAACAGTTTCATAGCTGGATATGCAGAAAAGAAGGGGGGAAAAATGTAGTCTTTATGGCAGTGGCAACAAGTGATTTTTTACAGCTTCCTACTTCAACATGATTATTTCTTTTAAAGTCACTGTGATTGCCACTATTAGGCTGGTTATCTATATCATCTAACTCACATTTGCTTTAAGCTCAGACGGGACACTCTCTTTTCTCTATGGAGAAGAGATATTTAGGAGGCACCCAGGTAATGGGTGAAGGATTTAGATGCAAGATCAAGAAACGATATCCATAGAGCAGACTGAAGTTTGTAAGATATCTGCCGAAAGAACAGCGAAATCCACTTGAGATTATCCATTTTCATGAGTAAATTAACACAAACGAGTATAATCATCACTGGCCATTAATATTGGAGAAGGAATAAACCTTGTTTCATGACCTTAATTCTTTTGCCTACAGTCTACTTAAATCTTAGATATTCACAGAAGAAAAGAAGCCAATCTTAAACACAAACTAACATCCCAGAATGGGTTATTTTATGTTCCCTTACATTAGCTTACCCGTCGTCTGAAATGATGCCGGAACCTATTGGCGGGCGGAGAGTTTTTCATCCCTAAAACGCTGCGGCAAGCTTAAGGCTCCACTATGGGGCACCAAACCCGCTCTGGAAGGAGCTGTAGGAGGAGGCCCTGGCAGCCTGCAGGGAATGGGGGCAAAGCCGCTGACGGCCACCTCACCACCTAAGCACAGCAACATCGTCGAAGTTGCAGCACAGCCTGATTTACAGCTCCCAGAGGTACCACCTAGGGCTGGCCGTTTAGGAAAGACACATTGTTAACTTGGAAAATGAGAATACTTTATATGAAAGCCATGGAAATTGTCAAAGTATCCTGGTTACCAGCAACTGTTCCGATTTGAACGGTGGATTCCACAACCTCGGAGAACAACAGGGACTGAACGAGAGGTTGCACGTGGGGAGACAAGGGGGAGAGCAGCAGGTTTCCCCTGAAGCAAAAATAGTGCTCGGATTTTGACCGGATTGAAGAGGCTTAAATCTCATTTGAGCACCAAACAGGCAAGACTTCTCATTTTTTAGATGAAACTTTTCTTCCCAGATGCCTTTTAAGTATGTGGATACGGCAGAAACGTACATCTTCCCAGCAATGCTCAGGACCCAAATGCGCACCCCCCCCAAACATCCACAAAGTCAATACCGACTATTTCAAAACTGGTTTCTCTGCTGACAGGGAAAAAAAATGAGAGTAACAACAGTGAATCATAAAACATTTTAAGATATCTTAGCATTATCACTATAATATTTTTGTCATTCTTTAATGCCTCCCCAATGACTGCAGAAGATGACAAGTCTTCCAGAGAACAAAATCAAAACCAATACCCATCAGTATAAATTAAGTTTAGAATTTAGTGCTGGGTATACCAGTGAAGCATTAACAATGTCCAGAAATTCATTTAAAGTTATGAAGAACATGACCAATCTCTAGTGTTTTTTAAAGAAATTAAGCAATAATTTTATTCTAAGTGAATGTTCCAGAGGGTAAATGACTTCTGCAGTGCAATAAATGGTACAGCAAATTGAGGAGTATATTTTAAAAGTAGGAGCAATTTTCCTTCCATAACCTTCACTTGAAAGAACATTATTGCTATTTTATTAAATGGACTAAATGAAAAATAAATTAGAAGGCATTTTATGGGGTTTAAATACACTTAATATCACAGTAAGATATGTAGATTTAAATGCCAACTTTCTAAATTATGCTGTGTTGGCAGCACACAATACGCAGAACAATTCAACAAAACAAGCAAGCAACAGGCCGGGACATTCACCACTGTTTCTGGGGGACTCGTGAACAGTAGCAAAGCCCTGTGCTGTCTCTGCTCCTGAAACTCATGATTCCGAACTCACCTTCACACACATCTGAGACCCGGGCAGGTTATTGCTCCCCTGCTTAAAAAAATAAACAAACAAAAATAAAAAATGATGATTTCTCCTATGATCAGGACATACACTATTTGAACAATGTACTGTAGGAACTTGATAGATAAATCTCAAAGGGAAATCGGACCTACTGTCAAACGAAGAGAACCAACATCCCACCCACGTCCAGGTTTGCAGATCAAGACTGTTTTCTAAGGAAAGAGTTTAGTTCTGAGATAACCTGCGTGGAGTTTGTGTTAGAAGATGCCCCACAGCACAGAATAACTGGGGAAGTCGGTGCACGGTGCAGCGAGACCTTGGGATTGTTTGCCAAGTTGCCTGGTGGGAGCGTCAAAATTAAATACCTGCTGTTTCACTACAAGAACAATATCCTGTTTACCTAACTGTAGACAAACAGAGTATTTACACTTCCGTTCATTTAACTTACTTTCATAATGCAATTAATAAACACATATAAAGCGAATGAAAAGCAAGGCCCTGTGCCCTAACAGCCTTAATGCTACGAGGATATTAACTACTTTATGTAAAAGGTGAACAGCCAGTGAAGAAAATCTTATTACCGCTGTACAGTTCTATTTTTCATTGGCCTGTACTTGAATCCCTGAAGATTTCACCAGCTGCTACATAGCTGATGCAGTTACATATTGACTCAGATCTCTTTCTGAGGTTGACGGCCAAGCTAGGAGCCCTCGGGTGTACAACTGTGTCCGGGCACAGTGTGCTGGCAGCACATGTGGATCCTGAATGCAGCACGGCGCTCCACTGCCCAACACGACACTCTGCGTTTCCTTACAAACCTAAACCTGAAGGTGTTCCGCTCCCTGATGACACAGCGGCAGTTGTGGACTGCCTCTCGGCCTCCGTTTAGGGCCTTCTCCTGGCTGCTTGTTTCCATAGGGTGCTCAGCCAGGCTGTGCACGTAGGAATATTCACAACTTGATTTGCACATGATGAAAAAGAAGATGCAGAGCCTGGTGCAGGTGGTCTGGTGGTCAAATCACAGCCTGCAATTCTGACTGCTCCTAGTGTTTTCCCGTGATGGGGCTATCACCTCCTTGTTCGTTCCCATCAGGACAGTCAACCTACCGACAGGCCCAATCCCCCAACAGGATGCAGACCTGCAGCCTTTTATGCAGATTCAAGGCGGTAGTTTGTGACAAACAGCAGGTTTTCAGTGTCCAAGTACCCAGGAGAAATGTTCAAGACTATGGACACAAAAATAAAAAACAGCACAAGATTTTAGCCCAGTTTTTAAGGAACCAAAGCTCATGCGTGTCGCACATCTCTCCCCCCAGTTACGCTTTAATTCACCGGCCAATGAATTGTCAAAAGAAAACTTAGCAAAACCTGGACTGGGGGGGACTGGCTACCTCTCCAGCAGCTCGACGTGACCCTTACACCTCCAGTTCTGCAGACGGTCGCATTCTCTGAAGCATAACCAGAAAGGTTTTCAGTTCAGAACTCTTTAAATTGACAGAGTTTAAGCAAATATTTGCTTGGAAAATTGCAGGAGGAAAGTTTGGGGCGCAAACATCAAGCCTTAAACATAACACTTTTTTGCACTTAATGCACCAAGCTGTCCTGTTCCTGCCAAATCCCCACACACTGCTGTGCCAAGGGCAGCTTATTGTACACTGAGATGGAGTTTACAGGGGCAGATGTCTCATCCCTGTAGTCCACATTTATCTGCAGAAATGTGTAAAAAATGCAGGCTGAGAGCAAAAAATAATATTTATCTAAAGTATCCTTGCAATACACTATTTTTTTATTCCTTTGGGGAACCTTACTCTTCCCTACACTCCACCTTTTTCTCAATAAAACATCTCCAGGATTAATTCTTGCCTATGATTCATAAAAGCTATTAGTTAAGCAACGATGGCCAAAGCAAGTGGCACTTGTGAAAAACGTGCACAATTTATGTCTGACATCTCTGAAAACTAAGATGCTATCTTAAATCATGGTCTTATTTTGTTGTGCTTAACTTCGCCATTCCTCCTGCTAATTTTAGTCATACTACATTTTGCTTTTAACAGCACTAAGATTAAATTGCCTATTCATAAGCAAAGACAGTGATTCTTACATGTGCTAAATACAGTACAGAGAATGAGAGTTGCTTTCTAATTGGGGTCTTCTGGGGCTACCAAGACCAACTAAAGAAGTCCACAAATCACTGCTAGCATAAGAGGGAGAAAAAAATCTCTTTCCCAATCAAAATGTGTGGAGAAACCTGCATGCTGTTGGAGCCACTTGAAAAATACAGAGTATT
>JAWLRI010000274.1:2010417-2065407 GCA_034781795.1 Crypturellus tataupa
AAAAAAATCTCTTTCCCAATCAAAATGTGTGGAGAAACCTGCATGCTGTTGGAGCCACTTGAAAAATACAGAGTATTTCTTTAAGCGCATTTAATAAACAAATTGTCTTCCCCTCCATCCACCACCATCTTTCAGTATTTTAGCCCCTTGAAGCCAGAAAATGAATGTGCAGGCTCATTTCAAAGTGTTACAATCAAATAATCCATCACCAAGGTTACTCTCCATTTGCTCTTTCAATAAAACTGAAAAACACACTACCAAATCCCTGAGTGATAAAACTTTCACCTGCAATGTATATCCATGGAAATTGGGAAATTAAAATTGAAAAGGTTCCCCAGAAACACTAGCACAATGTACATCGTGTAGTTATCACAGTAAATAATACAAAGGCACGAATGCAGCAGCAGATACAGCTCTGTGCTGCAAGAGACGGGTGAGCCCAGGCAGGATGAGCAGCACTGGAGAGGTAAAGGCCTGAATTTCCAGGGGAAAGGAAATTGCCAGAAAGTGGCAATAACCAAGCTGCTGTGTAGACATGCCATTTGTTTTGTTGTTCAATACTTACCTATTTTTGAAACAAAGTGTTATAAAAACATCACTTATACCTCAGTTTGATATAAAAATATCACTTATACCCCAGCTTGATTGATGATTTGTCACTTTTCCTACCCTTTTACTGAGCAACAGACCAATAAATGGATAGTGACTGTGACTGACAGTAAAGCCACAATTTCAAGTAAATCAGAGGAAAATAATGTCTACAGACACGAGTCAAAACAAAAACCCAAATGTGATCTTTTTACTCTTCTCGTACAAAATCTGGATGTGGTTTACGTTTGTTATGATGGCTATGATGTAAACCATCTGCTTTTCTCATTTCGTTCTTCCTCGTTTTCCATGTCAAACGCTGTAATTTCATGTTCCCGGGAATGGGCAGCACAGACGCGACGCGCTCGGTATGGACTCTCCCGGGAAGCCGGGTCTGAAGAGGAAACCGAATCCAAATGCTGCTCAACTGCTGGGTCCTGCCCAGCTGTTTGAGTTTGGGGAACACCAGTGAAGACTCAAGGAGATTCCAAAGGCACCTTAGGCTCCAAGCCCAAAGCACCGGGAAAGAGAGGGCATAAAAAGCGCTGCAATCTATTTCACTCATCCAAAGGAAAATGAAGGAGTGACTTGATTACAGTCTTTAAGTACTACATGAAGCAGAAAGATTTGATAATGGAAGAACCACAAATGAACAGCCAAAATGTGAAGTGAGATTAATTCAGGCTAAAAATACAGAGGGTATTTTTAACACCGAGGGCAATGAACCACGGAAGCACCTCACGACGGGCTGACATCAGCTCTGTCGTGAAGGCCAGTGCTCTCCCTGAGGCGCAGCCCAGCGGTAGCTCCTTGGAGAGGGGTTTCTGGATAGACCACAACGATGACCCTGGAATATTGCTCCCAAAACCCTCTCTGGATCCCTAGAAAAGATACTGGGGGCCTGGGAGGGAGACTGCCGTGACAAACGGGCCTTGACCAGGGACAGGCGCGCGCGTTGAGGCCTCATAGCCCAGCAGGCCATAAGGCGGCAAGATATGCCCCGTTTTTGGTAGATAATGTAGACAAATTGTTATGGCATCCACTCCTTAATCATTTTATTTGAATACATTTCAAATTCCATGACACCTCTCAATGAGTCCTATTCACAAAAAACAGAAGCTTAATTAAATTCTACGAACTCAAGAATTCAAATTGACAAAGAAGGCCAAAACCAAGATGTGTTGTCAAGGCAACATGGGCCAAGAATTGTCTTTGATATCTGTTAGACCTGACAGCCGATAATATTAGGCATCATTTGTGTGGAATACTCATGCATCTCTCTGCAATGTTAATTTGTAACGAGAGGTGAAAGCAATGCCTATAAGCAAAGATAAAATTTCATGTTTTAGAAATGTGGTGTAATTTTTAGTTTGATTTTTACTTACGCCAATCAAGCAATACCGAATATAACCCCTGGACGTTGGTGTCAAATTCAGCACAACACTGGTAGAGAAGCGATATCTCTAAGGGCGCAATTTAATTTTTAGCAGTTTAGGGTTTGATAAATGTTGGAAGTTAAGCAAAAATGGAATTCCCTCCAGCTAACTCAGTCAGATAGTTTATTACAGTATTAATAACTCACTCTTTGTCATGTAATTAGAAAGTAAAATGCAGAAAGGTATTTGAAAAACATATCCTTATGAGCAACCCAGTTTCTAAAAAAAGCAGAGGGAAAGGAAATAATATACAGAAAGGGTAGGGGCGTGAGGAGGGAGGGTTTCGTTTTAATTTGTGACAAGTCCTCCCAACAAGCCAAAAATAAAATCAAAAGAAATATAACAAAAGGAAATACCACCACTTCCAGTGTGCTTCTATACTCTGGAAGATAAGATCTAGCCCAATCCGTTGTAAGGCCAGAAAATAGATAAAATGACTACTAAGGAAGTGTGAACATTTGTACCAGAATCCTTGGTGTTCACCAGCTCCATTTTTCTAGCTCTATGGGGTGTATCAGTAGTTCTGGACTGCAGCTACTCCTGCTTTTATGTCCTTTTTGCTAATTATTCATTGTTAATTGGATTAAGCACAATCCTGGAGCCATAGAACCATCGGGGAATTTCTGTTTTCCTCTCTTTTCGTTCTTCCTCACCTTAGAAAAAAAACATACTTAGTAAAGCATCTGATATTAATATCTCTCTAGCACTATCCTGTTCCAGTTGGTTTTGAAGGTGAGAAGAGAAATCCTGTAGGAATTCAGGAACAAGTGAATAGCATAATTCATAAAATTATCATACAGATTTGTTGCTATCCAGATGTTATTAAACTCCCTCAAACAAAACTTGCTTCTTAAGAGAATGCAGATTAAAAGCGGTTCCCTGAAGCTTTTCTACTGAAGTTTGTTTTGCTGCTCCGTCCTCAGACGAAGAGGGACATAAGAGGCTCATTATATCTGCAATTACAGTTTCCATGGCTGATGTTCAGAGAAGCAGTTTGGAATTTCCACCCTACTTCCTTAGGAAATGAAAATTCAACTGCCTCCGTTTCTACCGCAAAGCAAAATCAGATTCTCCCCACCACAGGCACCCACACAGATCTGCAGCAAATCTGCTGTACTTCTCTTGGATGACGTCCATAGGTCGGATGTTTAGGATGAGTTCCTCAGTTCCCCTGCTTATTTTCCAAGCACCTTGCACTCCTCTACTCAAAGAGCCATTGGAAACACTAGATCAATAACTAACACCAAAACCTGAAGGCCACCTGCCCAAGAAAGCACAGCACTGGATTATGTCTTTAGGTGTTTTAAAACGGTTGGAGGTGTCTGTGTTACAAACAACAAAGAGCAAATCACACCACTTCTCATGAGCAAACTGGTAAGAAACATAAGTCTTACAAATTGGAGTCTTCTGAAACTCTGCAGAAGAAATGCTCAACCCCACTGCTTCTACCCACACCAAAACATCCAGAATAAGATCAGAAACAACGCAAGCAAGCAAAACACACAACAATCTTCTATATATAGAACCATGGGAAAAAAAAAAATCTATGAAAAATTCGACATGTAGGTGAGATACAACCCCTTGGAGATGAAAAAGCATATGAAAGTGAACTTCAGAAGGATGATTCATTTCCATGAAATAAATTTAACCTCCAAAACTTATACATTTCTAATTAAAAGTCCAGAGGAAAGAATCAATTATGTTACTAGCCTGTGCCATTAGTTCTTCTCTGTGCTTTTCTCATTGGATCCAATTGCCAGTGCCATCCATGTAAGAAGTTTCATTATTTAGTTGTTTTAATAAATCAGAGTGAAGATGAATGGCCCTTCCATTGCTACTGAATGGAGATTGAATGATCAAAATAAACCTGCAGTAGAAAGTTCAAAGGATGCAAACTTAGAGCAGACTAAATTAAGGATTATCATGACACATGAAAGAAAATTACTTCCGTGAACTATGCTTTTCCTAAAGCCAGACAGCGTCCTAGAAATGCATTTAATTAACTGAAAATGAGTAGCGTTATCTACGTCGTGATTAAAAAATCCACCCTCGTAACTGTATTTTCCACCTAACACACAGAACAAAAAAGATGAAAACCAAAATACGTCCGAATCTGGGACCATCACTCAGTATGTGCTTGTCTTTGGATGAGCATCAGGATATTTAACAGATATACTAAATCTGCATATGCTGACAGGTTACTTTCAAGTGCAAAATATGCCCCTAAATTTGCAAATGGTTCTCTAAAAAAGTTATAGAATTTCTGACCCTTCTTGCTTCCTATGTGGCTATGAAGTACACTCACGTAACTATTACGTACACTCATTTATCTTCTGCAGACGATATTTCAGGTAGAGAGAAGGCGCTTGGTACTTCTATCCGATACTCAGCTCTTCTGCCTTGGAATTTCATAGCAGATAACCACAGGTGAGAGAAGAACCATCAAGTATATAATAAAAAAGGAAGTTCTCTGTTTTACGCAGCCAGCTCATTGGCACAGTGCAACGGGTAAGGGTTCAAAACCAGATTTCACTGCAGCCCACCTGGGCAGGCTAAACACCAAGACTCAGCTGTAGGGGCTGGCAAGAGGACGAGCCCCAGGAAGCACTGCTGGATGCTAGTTCTAGTCCTTCATTTTTTTCCTCAAAATCTGCACCTACTTCTGCGAGCAGCTGAGCTGATGGGACAGTCATGTCCCACTGTTTAAGGAACTCTCTACAAATTGTTTATTTTTTACTAATATTACTACATTAGATTGCGTTCAGTTCTTCTTTTATAAGGTAATACATTTGATCCCTCAAAAGTCAGCTCCAAAACCTCATCGTTTGCCCAGAAAACATATAGTCATACAGAAGAACAGCTTCGCTATCAAGATGAAGATGGGCAAAAAGCAGCAGAAGGAACAGAGGCTACTCTTGCGTGTATATTCTAACAAGAATAAGGAAGGCGCAATCGTCACTTAAAAATATTTTTTTGCATGTCACATTTGAAAGCATGAGCTTCCACAGTATCATACAGCAAACTGTTCTGCAGTCTAAGAACTACAAAAAAAGAAACACCATCACATACCACCTATCCCAAAATTTGACTGTATCCATCTGGGACTATAAATTACAGGTCTTTCTTATAAGTAAAAAAAAAGAACAAGTCATATTTTATATTCTTTACTGGAGAATAAAATGAGGCCCTCTCTCAAACTCTTATTCCTGAACTCCAATTTTATCTTTGCCCTTTTTCAAAAAATACATTTTTGATACTGACATTGACCTGTTTTCCTTTTCCGCTTGTATTAGCCAAAATCATACACAGTATCCCAAGTCTGATGCTAGTAAGTCCATATGTCGTAATGCTACATACATTTCCGCCTTCCTGATATTTTTGCTTTGCTACCCAGCATGTTATATTTTTCCCTGCAACTCTGAGAGACTTTTAGCTTCAGCTCTGGTTTATGTGGCTATTTTGAGTTTTCTCAATTTTAGCATGGTAATTGCTCTAATTTATACCCAAGATAAGTGTGACTTTGGGATTTAAAAGCCATTTTTCTCTTCTGGGGACCCTTTCCATAGAGAGAGTCTAGGCAAAAATACCTAAAAGATGTGGCCCCAGGCCGCATGTCAAATTCTACGACACCAAGATGATCCAAATATTTGTGTTTTTTTTTTTTTTTTCAAGCACATAAATATGAGCTCATGAGCTCTCCTGAAGACCAAGAAGCTTTATTACTCCCACGCAAAGTTGCACTTCTGCCTGCATCCCTGTGTGGCAGAGATGCCACAGCTCCCATGTTGCGAGCATCCTGAATTCAGGAATGTTAGGAACTGTAGCTGTATTTACACAGTATATTATGTATGTCCATCGGGAAGCTAGCTTGCTAAAAACAGGCTGTGTATTGTAAGCTGGCACTATCAAGACACCTGCCTGTTCTGCTCAGTGCTGCTCTCCTTGATGATTTATTGTTATGTAGAACTCCCGAGGTCCTTCTTGCAGGTAACGCTTCATGTCTCTCATAATTCCTGCTGTAATATGGGTTTATTTTACATAAATTTAAAACTGCTATAATTTATCAAACACTTTAAGAAGTTCAGGCAGAACACGCTTACAGGAAGGTGTTCTCTAGAATTTTAATAACACTTCAAGAAGCTCATGCTAAAACATTGTCCTTCCTGTATTGGGTAAGTATTCACAGTTGAGTTTTCACTGCTAAATAGCTGAAGTATTTTTCAATATAGGTGTTCCATTTTATAATTGGTCAAAAAAATAAACTAGTGTGCCATTTAAATGCTGCATAAACTCAGGGATTCTCCAGGCAGATCCACGGCAGTTTTGGAGGAATCTATAGCATTTTCCCTGCCTCTCAGGAGGCTTGCAGTTGCACTCACAGGGTCCCTGTAGCATCAAAACTTCCAAAAATGAAGGATATTATATTCCTCTACAAGCTGTTGTGGAAGCTCTCGTGATAGTTTATCCCAAAGCTGAGAGAACTTCAGGGGAAGGACACACAGCAGGTCATATTTGGCGCTTCTGCCTCATTAAGGCCAAGGAAATTGGGACAAAACAGGAATCAGTAACAACATTTTGAATAGCACTCGGGTTGTAAAGCCCAGACAGCCAGTCCTAGAAGGGGAGCTACCTGAGATACTACCTAACGTGCAGCTTGAGCCTCTGAAACAGGAGGTTACGCGTTATAACCCCAATATCCACTCCAGAAACCCACTGTGCACCCGCATGCCTTTCAGTCTATTAAGCAATTAAAAATACCTGACCAAAAGTGAAAAAAAAGGCAGGCATCAGTCTATAGAGGAGGTGCTGTGGAAAACATCTTGGCAATAGTGTCACTGGGTTTAGTTCATGAGACAAGATGAAAATGGCAATGAACTGAGGCTTGCAGGTGACTGATGGAGCTGTCAAGACAGGACTGCTCCTCTGGAGTTCCTGTCATTTTGGTCCTAAATGCCCCCAAAAGATGGCATCATGGCATGCACAGCTCTTACAAGGGAGCGGAGGAGGAAAAAAAAATATAAAGATGAGAAGACTTGTAATTCAAATAATAATCTAATTGAAAATTCCATTAACAAAGAATATTGGAGTAGAGGGGGATTACAGATTAATCAAAGGTCATTACAGCTCTATCCTGCAGTGCTAATGATCCACTAGCTTTTCAGCAGAAAACGGAGGGACACGTGAGCTACTTACAGGAGTTCTCTAAGGAAAAAAAAAATGTTAGTACTGGTTAACACCAGTAAAACACTAGCAAAGTGTTTCACCATAAAATGGGAAGGCAGTACTGAAAATTGAGCATGTTCACAGCACGTCAGTATGGCCACACACACAAAAAAAACCCAGATGATTTAATCACTCGGCTCTAAAAACGAACATTCGATGATTGCCTCTGTAGTCTCACCAGAGCAGCCAAAAACATAGTATTAGGATTTGCCTAAAATATCAGGGCCATAGGAAAATAGGTACATACAAGTTCAGTTTTGCAGTCTTATGTTTAGCTAAATTCTTGAGGGAAGCAAAAATGAGCATGTGTTTCGCACCTGAGGGTTCTGTTTTGGTGCCTTTACTGTGAGGCAATGCCCATTTGATTGTAGCAGCTTACCTTTTAATAATTAAAAATACTTTAACCTGAGTTGCAACCCAAACAGTCTTCCAAAATCCAATTTACAGCTCTTCAAGGTACATGTTCTTTGCACAAGAATCAGCAAGAGATGCACTGTGGGTTGCCATGATTTTTTCATTTATGTTTTTCAGTTTTCTACTTCAGAAAGTGTCGACTATGCAGTAAAACTAGGCGATATTTTGTGCAGATTACTGTTCCGGGGTTGTAGTGGCAGTGATGTGAACAGAGGCAATTTTTGATCTCCCCTGAAATGCACTATGGTAAAAATTGGGTGATATCATAAAATAAGCACAATATTTCAACAACAAGAATACAATGGCATTTGTTACCTTTCCTTTTCCTTTATCCATGCACAAATATTTACACAAGTATCTTCTGGTATATGAATAAACAGAAAATAAATAACATAACGGAGCATAAGGAATCACACACATCACAGGCTTTACCCACAAGCAATACAAAATCCACACGAGCACTTAAAGAAATTGCTGTTCTCCTACCCTACAAAAGACACAACACGAGACCCGTTTTTCATCCTCCCTCAATATAGGTTTGCCAGTGGCATGGAATTATATGCAAAACACATTTTTAATTTGCCATAGTCTGCGGCTATCACACCGAAGTTGCGGGAATGCTGAATATGTCATTGAATGAGAAAAGGCCACATTTTACGCGGGGAAGATGTATAACTTGTAAAATGCAACATGTCACATGTAATTCTTCTTTGCTCTCATAAACACAATCCTGATTGTGAGCTCAATTAACAGACACGCTGCAGACTGAGTGAGGGGGTAAATGTTAATGAGGCACAGCAGACACACAGGCTTGGACCGCCTCATATGTCTTCCCCGACTCCGAATTCTCCAAATCTTTCAACCATTTTACTGCACTTAAATTTTGATGTCAATATGACAAGAAAGGAAAGAAAATGGGGTATTTTAACCGAATTTAACCTTAAGCAGGGAAGCAGGTAATATAACGGACATCAATCTGATATTTAAGAGACTGATACCCAATTTTTCTCAAGTTCCCCTGTTAGCAGCGGTTTTCCTTGCCAGCACGGGGAGGATGAAGGCAGCGTCTCACACACCTTGTTTTGCCCCATCCCTGCCCTGAAACTCCTACCCGAAAGGCACTGCTAGTTCCTAAGCTGGTATATTCAGGAGCAAGGGGTTTTGCTCCACTAACTTCAGCATAAATTCCCCGTCTTCTGCATAATTTATTTCTATCATAACGCGATACTGGGAGACGTATCCATTTTTCTTCCATTTCGGCTGCTTAATTCTAAGCCGCTCGCTAGTGTTGCCGATTCCCCTGCCGTGTTACGCTCCTCTCCTTCCCTCCCCAAACCTCCTCCCACGTCTGTCTGGAGAATTACCAAGAAACGGATTTGTTTCTTGGCTCGGTAATGCTAGCTTCAAGTAACATCCCCTGTGTTTATTTTAGCATTTCTTAGAACAGTGTCTACTGCTATTGTTTTTGACCTTACTGGAGGAGTAGAAAATTAAGATACCCTAAACATTACCTGAAAACTTGGGAGAACTTCAAATAATAAAATTAAAACCATGCCCTGTTGCCATGATGTAACACGTTCCCTGAGTAGCAGGCAGTAGGTTTCACTTTGTGCCCTACAGGCAAAAGAAACATTTGCCTGCAGGAAAAAAAGCACATTTTTATGTTAAATTTCACTATCCACTTCAGTGGCACCCGAGCTGATGATAATCAAAAGGAATTTGGAGAAAATACAGTGGCCCCATTTTTCTTTGAAATACATTCATGACGAATATCAGCAGATAACTCAGGTGCTAAAAAGGTCCATAGGTTTTTATACGATATAGAGACAGTACTTACTGACACGTAGCAACTAACGTAATATTTTATAGCTCCATCTCAAGGTAGATGAAGTCTATCCAAAGAGACTCCATTAGCCCACTGCGGATCCTCCACAGCTAATTTCTTTAGATCATTTGAACACTAGGTTTTAAACGGCAAAGCGTGCAGTGTCAACGTGCTGAAAAGCAGTATCCAAAGCGTAAATTACAGGCACAAGTTGATATTAAGGACTGGAGACTCTTTCAGGACACTTCTTCTATGAAATAGACCAAAATACCTTGAATTGTCACAAGCATTAACTTTGCTTTCAACAGAAACCCTCCACAGATCATTTCATTAAATCATTTGATCATTGGCTATTAAGTAAAAAGGAAACAGTTTTGAAGGACAGCAGAGAGGGAGAAGCAGTTATAATTAAGTATAGCAATTTAAAGTTGCATTCTTCACACATCATTACTGCCATTATAAACATACTAATATGCTAGCCAAGGCACATGCTGAAACTAGTGAATAATGAAAATATGATGCAGAGAGCTTATGTGAAGATGTTCAGCAATGCGTCTCCCTTCTAATAGCTATGCATTTGTTTGTTTAGCTTTATATGGAGAAATACTGAAAATAAAATCATTTTGAGCAATTATGGCCAAATTTTTGAGAATTCCTTCCTTCCTCTTCATCTGCATTTAGTCCGAGGTTACTGAATTACAAGTGCTCAAGTATTTTAGGATTTTGATTCATCTTGTGTTTGGTACAAATCATGTTTGCCCCTCCTTTTCTAAACAGTATCACATTTCAAATAATTCATATTCTTTATACATTTAGTAAAATATTGAAATGGAATTCATACTTTTATGGCATGACCTTGTTCTGCATTATGCAATTTTAGGTCTCCAAGGGCAGCAATAACGCACCAATATGCTTATTAGATTTTCAGTAATGAAAACTTCAGGGGGTAAAGGGGAAAGAAAAGGAAAATTCAGCTGCATGCATGACAGGAAAAGATCCCGTCATGCAGAGAAAAGGGGATTACAAAATCACCCAAATGAATAATTTACAATTACACAAAAAACACATTCAAGTATGTTTTTCCTTAAGTGGGTCTCGTAACACCCCTACGGTACTTGGGCACTACTGGTCAAGCCAAGCAGCAAGCCAGGAGCAGAGGAGCCAGGGAGCTTGACCACAAAGCATGCACCCAGTCCTTGGGACAACTGCTTTTTTTCTGCTAGCATTTACCATGCATCCTGAAAGGAGCTTTGCTTACTTTTTCTTAGTATGCAGAGCTATAAATGTTATTGGACATAAAAAGAAGTCCTTGTATTAAAGGCTGCTTCTGTTTTGCCTGTCTCCATCACTACAAAGCAACGGAGAACAAAGGAGACTGTGCTAGATAGATGATGACAACTCCTGTCTTCAGCAGACCTTTAAGAGATACTTCAGAGGAGAGCAAACACTCTACAATACATCCTATTGTACATTATTATACAGCTATAGGAAATGTCCCCATTCCCGTTGAGGCTGATCAGTTAATTCTTTGAAGTCAGAAGACTGAAAGTCCAAAGCAGTTCTAAGAATCAACAGTCACATCAGCATTTTAGATCTTCCCTATGTACGCGTAAGGAAACGCTCTTTTAAATTTCTAGTCCAGGAAAAACAGACCTTGTACCAACTGAATCAGGGTGCGTGATTCCCCGTGCCAGGATAAGTTTCATGGTACTGCAGCTACATCCAGAACTTAGTAGCCCGAGGTAACACAGTTTCCTAAAAGCACAACAGCAGCTAATGAACATTATTTGCCCCGCTGAGTATGGCACTGCACTTAGCGTGTTTTTGACCCCATTTTTAGATGAGCTCAGCTGGGTCACTGAAGGCACCAGGCAGCCACGAGGGTTGTGACCAAAGGTCCAGGGAAACTGGAAGCAGTTACATCAGGTAACCTCACTTTGAGGTTAAATGCAAAACTTAAGTTCCAGGTCTGCCAGGACAGGGTAATATAACCCAGAACCACCTTCTTAGCCAATAACCACCTTGTCGTGGAGACTGGGAGACCCACTTATCGTTACTTTGTGCAAGTAGAAATGAATGCAGAAAGCACAGGACTGCTGTCAGGTTTAGTGGTATTTTCTTCCTCTTTTTCACAATTTTAATGAAAGTATAAGAATGTTCTGTTCTCATCCTTTCTGGTAAGGAACATTATATTCTAACAAGTCAACTGATTCACCGTATGATGAAGTGGTCAAGTTGGAATACTAGAAATAGAGAGCTCCAAGATCCTGTTCTAGGTGACTTGGCTGGTGATCAAACTGTCCCTGCTTCCTTCCTAGGTGCCAAAAGAGAACAAACAAACCGCAGCAATCAATCAGTATTAGTATTCAGCTCAGCAAAAGGTACTTAAAAATTCTTACCTACAAGTCAATAAACAATCATCATGATTAAAGACTCCATCTTAAGCCTTGGCAAAACTTTTGTCTTTGGGGAAGTTGCTTCATCTGTTTAAAACCCAGTGATGTGACTTTCCAACAGCACAGGGCCCGGGAGGATGATACTGGAGGGTTGCAAGGCAGATTCGGTGCCACAGCACCAGCCTCGGGGCTAACACAGGGCCAAGCCTCAGCTTTGTGCAGTTCTTTCAAGGCTTTCATGTCCTGCAAACCTGCTCGTCTCTGCCACAGTCACACCTCTACGAGGTAAGGTAAATACCTGGACAACCTCCAGAGTCCCTTCCCCATAGTCCTTACCTGACCCACATCCATCAAGCAAAGGGGGACACGTTTGCAAAGACCTGGCCTTGTTTAGTTGTTTTTCATACTTAGCTGATAATTGTTATTTAGTTATAGGACAGGCAAGAGAGACAGGTATTTCAGGGCCTCTCACCACAGCATATCATCATGTATCCAAATAATGTTTTGAGCAGAAGAATGAAATGCAGGTTCAGGTGTGAGATGGAAACTTCTCGACCTCTGATCTTTTAAGCAGAAGAGTGATGTGTCCTCTAAACTTCAAGCCAAGGAACACGAAGGGAAAAAATGTGTGCTGCCACCACGGCCTAATCATGTACACTTAGGCGTTCATAGCCATCAGCACTTTAGCATACTTGACGAGTGATGTATGAAGTAGGCCACCCCTGGAAATTGGTTTTCTTGCCCTGGGTCCGGCACCGATGTAACCAGGGACCATAAATACTTAAGCTGTTCAATATCTTCTTACTTTTATTTTTTTAGAATGATTTATTCACGCAACCAGGTTAAAATTGCAGCAGTAATTCAGATTGGGGATTGAAAAGCTGTCTGGCTTCAAGGCACTTGGGAGTTATTATCCATTTAGACTACAGGCGGAACAAGCCCTGTAGCCCGATTTGCTGACATTTGTCCAAAAGGTTTCAGCGCCGCTGTGTTCATCGACTGGCCTTGGTTTGGGAAGGGGACAGAGCGCAGATTTACTCACCTCTTTCACCATAATCTCAATTTCTCCACTTGCAGGGAGCTTAAAAAAATGTCACCAGGAATAATTAGTGATACTGCATGAAACAGTCTGGCTGATTCTACTACCCAAACTGCTTTAAGAATTGTGCTTCATCGTCATTACCCATTAGCTACAAACACAGTAAAATAGTCTGTGTAAGGTAACAGTCCTGTTTACAGATGCTAGCTGTGGCCCTCAAGGTGGCACAAGAAGGAACAAAACATACTGCAGTAAGCAGCAGATATCTGCTTCAAACATTGGTGCAATAGGTTTTAATTTTCAGGTATATCACACCTGGAAAGGAACCGCTCTGAAACTTTCCTAACTTGTAACCATCTGCCAAGATGTGACTTGCGTCTGTCAGACAAAACTCTGTCATTGCAGAGACAATTTTCAAAGCGGAACATAGCTCACATTGTTCATGGAAACGTAAGGCTACGTTACCTTTTTTGTAGACAGACAATTTTGATTCCTTACACATGCTACGCAATACTATTAGCTGAGTTAGGACAACACTCCGGGGGTGACATGTTTAAAGGCGCTAGAAAACCAGAGGACACTAAAACTGCATATTTACCATCATTTTCAGTCCGTTACTTGAAAATAAGATGAGCAATTGCCCATCCCTTAGCAACCCCTTTTCCCCAGTAATAACACAGTAACAGCACAGATGCAGTTAAAGTATATTATAAATGTAGTTTATATAGCCAGTCACTTCTTTCCACGTTTCTTGCTCTGATTTGAGCATGGCCCCATACACTACTAAACACTTCCCTGAGCAAGATGCAAGCGTGAAAACAAACAAACAAAAAAAAAGGAGATTCAATTGTCTCAGCAGAAGCAAACCTGACATGGAAAAGTACATGCAGAGCCCCATAGCACCCGTGTGATGGAGCCTGGGCTTGCCAGCCTGGGCAGCACTTCAGTTCTGTAACGCTTCACCTTCTGTGACCATTTCTGCATTGCTAACAGATATAATCAATATTTGGCAAAAAAGCAGATATTGTTTATAACGGACATCACAGGATATACATATGAGGTAGAACTGGCAAGTATGGGGCAAATATGTGTTTTATTTTACATATTATAGCTAGGCCAGTTTTTGATGCAGGGATGGCTAACTGCATGGATTACATTGGAGGAAGGGCCTGATGCCAAGACAATTTCTTAAGCGTTGCCTAGACCTTGGCCAGGACATTTCTAATAAGCTCCAAGTATCACCTTCACGTTAAGGCACCGTGCAGCAGGGCACTGGGGAGGGTGTTCTCCGCTCCCAGGGGTGAGTGTGCGCTCACCTGACGTCCTGTCTGCAGCCAGGAGTGCCCGTCTCACCTGCCCCTATCCCAGCCGTCCTGTCTGCTCCGAGCGCAGGTCTCTAGGCCTTGGCAAAGCCCACGCGTTCCCTCCCTCATTCTGAATCCATCTGATGACAGGAGCTCTTCTACATCTTTTTAATCAGGTATTGCTTAGAAGCTGATGCGCAGAAATAAGTTGAACCTCTCAAATCTGCCTGCAAAGGAAGGGTTATCTTTAAAGTCACAAGTTCAAGGGGCTGCGATGGAAAGAGAGACATGAATCTCAGCTAAGCACCAGGAGGCTGTGCGGAGCTTTGTGCTCACACGTTTACATCCTTTCGCAAAGAGATGCAGCCTCCAACTTCAGTAGCCACAGGCTGCTCGAGGAGCTCAATAAGAGACCTTCGCTGTGAGGAAAGAGGTGCAGACGTGCAATGGCTCTTGTCACCTAAAGGACGCACGCAGGAAGGAGTGCAATGGATACCGAGGTCAGCGGCAGGGTGCAGAGCAGTTACTGCGGCTGGGCAGCACGGAAAACACGCCCTGAGGAAGGAGAGCACTTGGGTGCACAAACCTGCAGCCTCGGCCCAGGCACTGGGGAAAGACCAGGGCGTATGAGGGCAGCCTCAGCACTCCTGGGAAGAGAGATGTTTTCCAGCAGTAAGCACTACACTCGGTGTCACCGAGGAGCTTGGAAATCTGCTGCTGAGTTGGATCTTCTGCTGAGGCCCTTTTTGCCTAATGCCCCAAAACCAGGGCAAGCCTCACGACGCCTTTTACCTTGCACCAACATCAAAGTATCAGCCCTCTTGCTTGCTTATGCCAGGGGTAGTAAACATAAATACATTTTAAATTAATACATTAATTAAATATTTATACATGTCCTGCAAAAAAAAACAGAAATTTGAGCCAGACCTAGCTGGGCTTGAAGTCACATTCACAGAAATGCTCGGCTGGCCAGTGTAAGAGGAGAGAGCAAACGGTCAGAAGCTGGAAAGACTTGGGGCTCTATGTGTAGAGATAAACAGACCTGTAAGACTCCCACATTCTTTCTGGTTTGGAAAGAGTCCCAACCCCTGCAATATAGACTCAATTAAAAACCAACCAAACCAACAACAAACTTGCTAAGTGGAGAGAGTGTCAGTTTTATTCAAATCTGAAAATCTACAACTATTTTTGTCCATCTGAAACTTGATGGGGATGACTCTGGACAGGTTAGTTTGCCTGCTGTTTACGACAGACCACCAGAAAGTTCATTCATTCATGTTAAAGGAATTTAAGCCCTCAAATAAATATGAATCCATATCAGCATCAACTTATAAATAAGTGTATATATGACAGACATATGTCATACATACGTGTACCTTACAGAGATATATACATATTTATACATAAAAATATGTAAAAAAAATTATATAAATAAATGGATATGCATACATAATATATACCTATATATTCTATTACAGCACCCTCTAACTGCTCTTGAGCCTTTCTAAGGGAACAAGCATATTCTGAAGGCGCAACTAATGGCAGAGACAAAAGCCATTTCAGTAATATATTTGATGGCAAGAGCCTCCTGTCTGTGGTGTTTCTTGGTTGCAAAGCAAACTAATCTAAAGCCCCTGTGCAGTCTGCCAAATGGGATGGATAATTAGAACCTGAGACACACAGTAGATGAAGGCAGAGTCTTACCTTGCTGGCCCTCGGACAAGATGGCTTTTTTTCCCTCCTTCCTGAAGAAACTCTGGGGTTTTGTTTTGTTTTTGAGTGAGAAGGAAAGATGCAAAATCACCACTTAACTAGACTTAACAACTCCCTGCCTTTCCCACTCAGTAATTTCTTTCATTGCGCACAGCTTGGTAAGCAGTGCACCTTACAGCCTGCCCCACGCTCGCACTGTTCCAAATGACTCGGTCTTCGATGCAATCCCTTTCTTTTTCCTCCAGCCTAAGCAACGCAGTCAATAAGAGAGATAACAAACTCAAGGCATCTGAACACCACAGGATAAACAAACCAGCAAGGTAAATATTCCACTCATCCACAGACTATTGCTTCTTGATCTACCAGTACGCTCACAACTCAAGAAGACTCTGCCCAATCTACAGTAGCTCCTATTTCTGTATCACCTTCTCATAAGGATTCACTGATATGTCACTGATTTCCAAAGACTCAATGCTTATTCCAGTACGCTCAAAGCCAATTAGCAAATTAAGGAACCTATATCCCTTAGATGATCTTTATCATTATGCTTTGCAAATACCTGGAGCCCATTTGTTATAGCACAATAGGCCTATTCTGCAGGAGAACAAATTATCTGAAATACAATGCCAAGAGTTTACACATTTTACTTTCCTTAATGTGGCTAAGATCTGTTAAGGCTTCTTCTGTTTATAACAACAGAGGGATAGTTTGCCTTTTTAATGTATATTTCAACAGAAAAACGGGCATGAAAGAAATAATAATAATTAGCAGTGAAGAAGATGTAAAAGAATAAATTAACATTTAAAAGGACCCTCTTGGAATTTTCATTTTTTGCATTACATCCCAAAGGTGAGAGATTAGTACTAATTGTGGGTAGTATTACTGCAGTAATTCCAGGAATAAATTACCTGGCCCTGGTTCAAAACTAAGAGATTCAGTGACTAATTCACACAATACAGATTAGAAATACTGCCAAATAAAATCCATCTTTTCATCTCAGCCTGCTCATATATATGGTAAGGGTTCACATCTACCTCTGCCAAACATTGTGTTCATTCCTGTTATCATTTTTATATATCATCTCTGTTTTGCTTTTGCTCCAACCGCACTTAATAAGTTTATTAAATGTATTACCAAAGGTAAAGTGAATTTATTGAATTATTTTGACCCAGCCATTTGGCTCAGCAGTGCTCATCCTGTCTTTCTGATGCCCCACTGGCATTCATAACAATATCATTGCTCTCCTTTGGGAAGTCACAGACAGAAAGGACATCACATAAAAATTAAATCCTATTTGGCAGATATGGCAGAAATTTTTCCACTGGATCTGCTGCTCATCTTGATATTTTAATCTGGGCTGATGGGGCTGGGTTTGTCCTCTTTAGCACCTGTATAGCTTTTCACAGCTTGTACCAACTGGATGGAAAAATATTACCATTTTAATCTGAAAATATTCTCCTCCCAGGTCTTGCAAATAAACTACCACAACGTTAACTGTGAACCTTATATTAAAGTCATTGGGGTTTTTTTTGTGTTTTTTTTTTTTTTTTTATCATATGTGCCTCAGTGATCCCAATAAATAATCATGTTGTCTTGGATGGATCCACTCTATGGAAGTCTCTTATCCCAGATACAGGCACACAGGTAATCCAAGCCCACAGTCAATCACAGCCATAGATCAGGTAAAAATTTAGGGTATAAATAAGTCATAACCAAAATATTTCTATTGAGTCCTAGAGGAGAACTTGACAACCCGTCATGGCATTTAGAAGATCTTCATTTGGGGGTTGAGTTATACATGCGACACATGCAAATCACCACTTCCCAACTTGCACATTGCTCAGAAGAACAACATCTCCTATCTTGGGATGAGGCCATCTCTAGCCCACATACAGTCAATTCTGCTATTTATCATATATTTGGTTAGATTCTGTATTACAGCAATTTTTCCACTCAGGTTAAAAGAGGGTACATATGGAATGGTGCGGTAAATTTGAATCTCTCTAAAAATATATATATATATATATTCAAACTGGTGAAAAGGAATGCAGAGAAATAGCAACTGCTGTGAGAAGAGAGGAAAAGAGAGGAAAAAAATTATTATTTTTTAATATCCCACATCAGATTCCCAGCATTTCTGCCAAGAAATGAACAGTATGTCTGCTCTAATGAGAAGCCAACAGTGTAAATACTGGTACATTTTCTCATGAGTTGAGAAAATTTATATAATGCCAAATAGGTGATTTGACCAAGGTCCACTGACATATAAGATCACACCACATATCAAAAGGAAAAGAAGCTTCAAATTATTAATTATATTATTACCATATGCAATGATGAGCAAGAAGAACTGCCAGGAGTAACCCTAAGCAACTACTTCTATTGAGACAGTTTTAGTTTTCCATATTTTAAGAAAATGGAGAATTCAAGCCATTTGGCCAAGGTCACACAAAGAATAGAGGTAGACTCCATCCTCCCTGTTTTACATCTATCTGAAGGAAAATGGTTGAGATAACACATAAGGGACTCCATAGTGAATTACATGGCCTTTGCAACATGGGCAATTGTGTACTTGCAAAACATTTAAACAGAAAGTAAAATATTGCTCTTGTACCGTCTAATTTTGCAACGCGCTGCACTCCAGTTTCTACTTGCCTGTATCTGACGGACATCAGTTTGCAAATAAGGACATTATTCTAGCAATAGAATGAATAGAATTCTAGCAATGGTACCGGATAGAGAACAAAAGGATGAAGAGAAGGAAGAAAACATTTTTCTTCTCGTGTAGGTCGAGAAAACCTTAACAAAAACTTACACTCACCTTCTCCCTCTCTCCCGAGTCCAACAAGCAAAGCTCACCCAAAAACCAGGCACAGTGTCGTGTACAAAAGGACAAATGACTTGGGAAGGGATCCTCCTGCCTGCGCGTTTCCCTGCGCGCCTGCAGCCCTCCCGGAGAACAGAGGCGGCTCGTTTGTCTTCCTCTCCAGGCTTCACTGACTACTCGATGCTCTTGGAAGGTTTCTAATACAGACCGGCTCTCAATTATTTCTGGGATACATCGGTCTACGCTACGAGCGGTTTTTCCTTTGCAAAAAAATCATACAAGATTTTGTGTGAAACGAGAAACTCATCTTGAGCGGTAGTGAAGCGGAGAGAAGAACATTTTTATAGTCCCTGGGCGTGGGACTTCACCGAGTCATACACGACTGCGGGAGTGCTCATTATCCAGTGATTAAAATGAGCTCCACATGAACACGGGTGCTTCTCTACCAACTCACTGTGAAATCTGGCACAAGGCTCAGCAAAATTGAAAATGCCGCTGCCCGGTACACCTACAAAAATCAAATTAAGCATAAATCCTGCTAGTAAATTTAGCAGGTGTGAAGTTCTACCTGCCCCGATATACTTTGAGCAATCCTTTTTTTTTTTTTTTTTTTTCCTTCAATCATAGAAAAACCAAGCAGGCAATAAACTGACATTAAACAATAAAAGAGCTTTTTTAACTATTTTGAAGAAGTGTCATAGTTTTGCTTGTACACTGGTTTGATGAGCAGAAGTTGAGCTTCTCACTATACGCAAAGCTGAACCATTAACATAAACATGTATGACATCTATAAAAGTTAATAGGCAAAACGCTAAAAGCTGCCAAGTGGAAGAGCGGAATAAAAATGAAAGCTCTTGCCTAAAGAATCCTCGTAACTGCGAAATCCATACCCAACGCATCCCTGCGTGCTAGGTTTTTCTGCTCCAAATATATCACTGCCGGCACGTTATTTAAGCAGCGCTGCGAGAGCTCATTGCATTTCAGAAACACAACAACTCTTCAAAAGACAAACTAACAGGAAAAGACAAAAAAAAAGTACATATTTCACAAAGGAATTGCAAGACGCACACTAAACTGTGAGTCTTCCCAGTCTGTTTTAAGATCTATGTCTTCCCAGTCTGTGATCGCTAGATGGTTTTAAAGGCAGACTGCTCTCATGCATTACTTGTATGCATGCCTCCACGCTGATGGCACTGCGGAATAAAGAGCAAGTGTAGCAAACTTGTTGAACAGGTCCTTCGTGCAATCCTGAAGCGTAGAACAGCTCCTGTGTGCAGTCTGCCAGCTCCTCTGGTGAGATACAATGGGATAAACTGCTCTCCAAGCTGACCTACTCATCTGTCTATAGGCACAAATTATCTCATCAACATATATGGAAGGTCGGTAATAATAGAAAGTCCATTTTCTGTGGGTTTATCTCATTCCAGAATTGAGCCTCAATTCTTCTTCATGTCCCTAAGTGCCTGATACTTTCTCCAACGAGTAATATACAACAAGCTGAAGCCTAACTGTGTTTAATTAAGAAAACCCTGCACTACAGAAAGAGATGGTTACTCAGACTTATAAAATCAACACGAAAGCTTAACAGTGCAGAGGCAAAGACTCATTGTTTCCACCTGCAAGGGCTAGGAGAAAAGAGGATGACGGTCATAACAACAAACCAGGCAACGACATTAAGTGCACACTATCACATCCAACAGGTCTGAGGTGGCAAGCTGCATAGGCTACGTGATCATGGTAATAAAATATTTGTTGAATTCCTTTATGGATTATTAGTAAAACAGACATGCAAGCATGAGAGTTGGCCATTTGGTCAGGGAAAAAAAAGTTTTTCTATTTCATATCCCTCTTACTAACCTGGGAAATATTCTAGAGGAGCCATTAACAAATTCCCCTTTGACTATAATATTAGAGGTAGAAAAACAAAAAAAAAATCCAGTTTCTACACATCAGTTAAGCCTATATCAGCTGGTTCTCTGAACGTAGCTTGTCTTGTCAAATAGGATCTCAAAATAATTCATAAACTTCATACGGCACACACACAGAAAAAATCCTGTTGGGGGATCAATGTGTCTAACACAATATCCGTCCATCTGTGGATGAAAACAAAGCCCCTATTTGATAATACACAACAGCGATTTACAGAGCTTTAGGCAGCATAATTCTTTTTTTCCAGCCAATCACAAATAGAATTAGACAAGATGACCTCAGTTTATCCCTTCAACCACAGTTTGCTTTTTAAGTCAGACAAGATAGAGCCTGGCAGAAGAAGGTGGACACACAGAGCTGAGCATGTCATGAACCTCCCAACTCCACAGCAGGCAAAAGCAACCAGAGTTTGGGATACGTATGTGACGGCCCTTTTCTCCTTCCTCTCTCCCTGCAGGGGAATATTAAGGACCTCTTTGGTTCCCAGGAGCCACGTGCATGCAGAGATGCTTGCCCTATGCTGTCAGGTACGTGTACCAAGTTGAAGGGAAAGCCTTCCTACAGCCACGTAGAGCCATGAACGAAGTGATGGGATGAAAGGAAACAGCAGCTCCCTCAGTGTAGGAGTATCATGAGGAGGGAGGGTGTCATAAAACACATCCCTCTGGTCTAAAACTGTTGCACTGGAAGAGTGAGATAAGAGCCAACTGCCTGTGGTTACATTTAATGACATCCTGGATGTCAGTCACGCCAAGAGCGTAGTTACAGCACTCGGGCTTTGGGTTCAGCTCCTTCCCAAGAGTAGGGGCTCATTTGGTACAGGGCTGCATAGAATAAGCGCAGAATGAAGGTAAAATTATTTCCCAGATGAGAAGCTTTCATCTTCTGTCCTTCCATTTCTTACGGAAAAGAAAAATAAACTCATCTAAGAGTAAGCGGAGCCCACACAAATTAGTTTCAAAGGTACGTAGGTGAGTAACAGCGCCCTGCACTTCTGTCATGTTCCCAATACGAAATCCAGGCTGCTGAATCACACTATTAGGACGTGCAAGCATCAGTTCAGCCTGAAACCTATTGCCAGAAGAAGAAAGGAGATCAAGCAGTTGGTCTTTTCTTCTCTTGTAACAAACCGGTCATCACACGTTCTCATCAAAGCCAACAAGCCACATGTCATTTCCTCAGTCTGCTTACCTCCTCCTCGCCCCCGTATCACATCTTACTTTCTGATTTGCTGCCTGAGCCTATTAACACAGCCAGAGCTAAAATCCTGGGTGGAAAAGGGCTTAAAAGGACTTTTGATGGATGGCAGAAAAAGAAGTAAAGTCTTAATTCACATAGCAAGCATCACAAAAGCTTGTAAAAGCACCTGCTTGCTGCAATGCCCACCTGTTTGCCCCAATCTTATGTCTTATTTATATACATTGTGCAGTGCAAATGTGTTTTTAAAATAAAATAGATATTTTAAATAAAAACATAAAAATAAAATATTTTTAAAAAAAGAAAAATATTCTGTGCCATGGCTATTTGTACATCTTCAGGGGCAATTCTCAGCTTGAAGAGCTTCTACTTAGGGCCTTACAATATTTCCTTGTTATAATGTTTCTGAATGATAAAGTCTCCCATAAAACTGCACCTAAACAAATCTTCTGGGAGCTCTTTGGTTATACTGAGCAAGAAAATGTTAGGTGAAAAGTCTGTATCACAGTGAAGGTATCTAACAATGCCTGATTTTTGCCAAAATACTACTAAAAGACTATTCTATGGTTAAAACATACCTATGACTTTCAATAATGCCATTATTTAAGCCAGTTCTTTGGTTCCAGGATTCTCTTTTCACTAGAAAAGTAGAAACCTCCTTGCACAAGGAGTTACCCACCTCTTAATGGTGCCTGTCAGGCCTCTTGAGGCACAACTAAACCAAAACTCAAGTGAAGGCACTTAAAAACAGTGCCAACCCTCCCAACTCTGTAGTCAAATTCTCAGCATTGCTATGGGTTCCTTTAGCCAGGGATTTTTTTTTCTTTTTTTTTTTTTCCTTTTTTTTTGAGTACTCCCAGGCAGGAGTTGACGGCTACAATGTCCAGCTTTCCCTTCGCAACCCTGAATACAAGTGCACAAACTACTACTCTCTGACTGTTCATCTAAAAGCACTAGACCGTCAAAAAAAAAAAAAAATTACATGTGTCAAATGGCACAAGTGTAATGAAAATAAATTTGCTCCCCTTTGATTTGCTTTTCATATTTTGGAATAGGTTATTGCATTGCGTACGTTTGCAATAATACAATTTCCAATGGGCCTTGATAACTTGTTAGCAGAGAAAAATATATTACCCTGCGTGGTAGTATCTTCCAAATGCAAATATCCTTGGGGTAAAGAATAGGAAGAATGATGAGCAGAAGAAATGATAACACAATAAGCAATAAAAATTAACTAACTTCCAAAACAGCTTAGGTGACTTCGGAAAAAGCCACAGATGGAGGCAGTTCTGACTGGAGTTTATTACTAATGCACCTGTAACAATAATTTTAATGATCGCTAGTAGGGGTGGGATGGCACAACAGTGCCAAGACAATCATTTTTTCCTCCCTCTCTATCTGAACGCAGACATGAAAAGAAGATGCTGCAGATCTGCATCTTATTAATGCAAAGAATAACTGCAATAATTTAAAAGCTTCACAGATTTCTTTTGAAGTTTTCTCCTCCAAAGCCAAGTATTCTAGCTGCCTTCTCATTGCAGTGGAGAGATGGGTGAGAAGGGAGGCCTCCGAGTGCTTTCTTGGCACGTCGCCATTAACTGAATGGCAGCTGGTAATAACCTTTAACTGAACAATAATTCATACAGAATTAAACTGCTTTACAAATGCTATGGCTTGATGTTGTTGAAATTGTTATGACCTAATTTTAAATAAGCATTTTCAACAAAATCATCCCCGACCCATTCAATATGCGTATTTTGACTTACAGTAGGACAGTAGCTACAAGGATATTTGATAGTCCTGTATGCCCACATTTTTTTATTTCAAGACTCTTACGCAGAATAAAGAGCTCACCAAATTAAAAATAAAATTAAAAACAAAGTCTGTCTAAGGAAGGGAAAATTAATTAATAAAATGGAGACTGTTGTACATTGTACAGACCATTGTCAACAACTCCAGATAATTAATAATCAGTATATTCAGCATTCTGACTTGCCACATATAAAACAGAAACCCAGAAGGATAAAAGTGATTATATATTTACATACACACACATACATATACACACACACACACACACACACACACTTAATAACTACAGAAACAACAAGAGGAGGAAGCTCGGGAAGACTTGCTGTCAGGTCACAACTGAAGTCTTGGGACACCCTGACAATTCTCATATCACTGCTGTAATTATCGATTCACACTGAAGAAAATCCTGTGTTTCAGGAACTCTTTGGTAATCTTGAAAAGAAATTGTGGCTTTGGAAGAAAAAAAACACACACACACACACCCCACAAGCATGTGGTGCGGGGAAAAGAGGTTTGATTTTGTATTACGTACTAGAACTGCAAACTGCACTGAAAACACAGGCAAGTTTGGAAGAGGAAAAGCCCATTCTCAGTATGGATGGGGGGCAAGACCAGGCATCATCTTTGTTGGCATGTGTCTTTTTAAGCAATCAAGGACTTAAGTTCATGACCAATTCTGTAAGTGCAAAAACACATCAGAGAGGACTCAGTCATACTGAAGAAACTCTGCAAGAAAGGGTCGCTAATTTACGGTTTAAGTGATCTTTATTTTGGTAATCAGAGCTTGATAAAACGTGAGCAGTACAATTACACATTATAGATAAACGGCCTCTTTGGACCAACTTTAATTACTTCGATTTGATTAAAGAGTTTTTCTACCTTAGCTCGCACTCCAGAATATTTATTAGATGGTTGAAAATATTATCAGCTCGGCATCTAATTTGGAGAACTTCTTCCTTGATAAAACTGTCCACTTCTCTCAAAGTCAGTAATGACCTGGTAACCATCAAATATCCGGGGTTGCGTTTGTGGGTCTTTCATACCAGGCAGTATACCCGGTGCCAACCACGGACGTGTCCAAGTGACTCAGAAGCCCTGTTCTCTACAGTCAGACACTAGGTTGGAGTAAATAAATTTCACCTACTTTTTATAAATCCATAAAAATTGGTCTTTTTTTTGTTGTTGCTGTTCTTTTGTTTCTCAAGGATACAAGGAACTATTTAAAAATGTTAACATGAAAAATTTCCAACAACAGTGAAATTAAAGTAAGCATCCAGCAACATGTGTACACCATGGTAGTCTCTATTCACCCATCTAAAACCTGCCTTCTTCTCCTACAGACAATTGAAAAGAAATGCCGAAAGAGGCAATACGGAGGTAACTCCATAGCAGTAACGCCCCACTGATCTACGGGGTGACAGCACAGCACTGAAAGTGAGCTCTGACCAGGGGTCTTGTTTAAGGCCCCGCAACATTTCCCAAGGAAAGCCATTTTGGAGAGTCTCGGGACTGCCCTACAACCAATTAAATAACCATGTTGGGCGGCACTGACATTGTTATCCTTCACCTTGGAAAGCATTAATGCATATTAAGTATATGTTACATTAACTGAATAACACATGAGGCTCTTTCGCCCTCTTACAATAACGTGGAGCTGGGAGCATGAGGCAGGCAATAAGCTTGGCCTTGCCTAAACCCTGTCTACTAGTATTTGAACAGGCATGAAGAAGTGAAGACACCCTGCAACACCAAAGCGGGGTGATCCCACAACTCCAGGCCTCTCACTGTACTGCCAATCGCAAATAATGAAATGCATACAAATACAATCTGAAACAAATCTGGAGGATAAGTTATAGTCAGCGCAAATCTTACCGATACTTGCATGAAACTGAAAGAGCGTAGGGTTTCTTGGGGAAAAAATTAGCATCTAAACTTCCAAATTAAGCAACGTATAAATTGCTCTTGCTCTTCTTGAAGTTACAGACGTAACTTTATGAGTGGCAAATCTCCCCAGAGCAGCTCCTAGTTAGATCTTTAGAGAGGTTATCCTTAATTAAAATCTTAAGTCCTCTATATTAGAGGATATATCTTTATAGAAGACATATCCTCTTTATCTCTTTATATAAAATATATACTCTAATTTTACAGAAAACTAAATGCTGTGTAGAATTTCACACACTACACTTGAGGAACCAAAACATACTGCAAACAAAAGAAACAGGTAAGGTCGACTTCAGAAGCACTGACAAATTTTCTTCTGCTCCCCACTCACCCTCATCTTTCCTCTTGTCCAAGCCAAACAAGACCTAACAGGAAAATATTAAACATCAAAAAAGTCAGACATAAAGTGCACTGAAGCAGAGTCAGGTTTTTCAGCCTAAAAATATGAATGCAATATTTTTGCATTTTTATGTTATTTGGAAATTCTACCCTGAATGTTTATAATACCCAAGAAAAAAAAAGCAGCAAATAACAAAAAGTTATAGGGCTTTAAGAGGAACACATAGCAATACTGAATTTAAAACATAACCTAAGAACATTTTTTTTTGAGATGCTTACAGGACACAATGGGCACAAGCAAAGTTACAAAGCGAGATTTTTCCTTTAATTTATTCCTGCCTTTTGCAGGAGGACAGAGATGCTGCCTCTTCTTGCCAGCAAGGATTTGCATCCTGGCTAAAAATGAATGTCATCTGTGGCCGCTGTTGACCAGTTGGTATCCAGATTAGCTCTGCAGTATCTCCTAGGCCTCGGTCAACCAGCAGTACTCAGGTCTCCCTAGTAACATTTTCTTTCCTAGGCAAATGTCATTCTTTTTCCACTACCAAGACAGAAGAATCGCCCATATTCTTTCTCCTCTTGAAGTAAGCTCAGCGTTTGGCGGTGCATCAAGAACGCGTGATGGTAAATCTTTTGTCTCGGATGCTCTGCAATTTGAGTATCTTGGATTCGAATTGCAGGTAGCCTTGCTCCAAAAGAACTGTTCTTCACTGGAAACGCCCATGGCCATTCGTAGTTAATATTCACACCAGACCAGATGAGACCACAAAGCGATCGGATCAGAAATGGTTATTCCTCTTTTAATTCATGTCCTACCTTAACATAAATGAGCAGCTCTGTGTAGAAAGCAACCTTCATCCCACTACGCCCTACTATTGAGCTCTTTCTAGCTGTCCATGTGACTCCAGTACTGCAACTCTGTCATGAGGATGCCTGCAGTAGGGAACCTGGCAAAGCAATGTGCTCTTCTAAATTTACTGAACCCAGTCTACGGTACAGGGAAAGGCAAAAGTCGTCTCGGTCGCGCCGCGAGGCATGTCAAAAGTGGCAGGGAGGGAACAGCAAAGGTAAAGCTCTGAAAACAGACATCGAAATTTACACTTACATAATTATACTCTATACAATTCTATAGTGACAGGTCAGATATGAAACCTTAAGTTTTACGGAGATGAGTAATAGAAATACTGAATAAATTTAGGAAATAATCAGCCTGCAGACTTTGAATGAGCTCTAGCAGAGTTGACAGAAAAGCTTCCAGAAATAAGCAAACATTTCAAAGTTTACTTTCATATCCAAGTAATATACAATCTGTGAATCATTCCTTGCCTTTCCAGAAAATCTAGTTTCTCCAAAACTGCAATATATTCTATCTAGATATATATTCCATCTGCCAGATGTAATGACTCTGCATGACAGATACTTCTGCCAAGTAATTTTTACGCCAGGTAAAGCTTTAGGAAATGTCTGTTTCCAAGCTGTTGTTACAATGCTAGGTTTAAAGGGAAAGATTAAGGAAGCATTTTGCAATGACATCATGTATGTTCTTGTAGCCTTGGTAACTATATGAATTTCATCACAAGTTAATATCCTGTTCACACCCATACACATCTCTACCCAAAACGATCCTTTTGTTTACTATAATGGTAGTATTTAATTTGCTGTTCAAACATTATAATCTGCAAATATCAAGAGTTTTTAGAGATGACTGATTTGAAACAACATCCTCAAATTCCCCCTATAAGCTGAAAAATGCCAATCCATCTCCTTGAAACATCACAGTCTCCCTCCCTGCAGTTCCAACAGAAGTTGCGGGCATCAGTATCTTCTCAATTACTATTTTGAAAGGGAGGGCTAGGGAATTACACTAAAGTCCTCAGTATCTGTTTCTGTAATCTAGACACAATTAGAATGATATAAAAATCCCCAGGGAAGACAACTTTTCTTCTCCATTAACAGAATTTCAGAGTCCTCAGGAGAAACTGAAAAGAAAAAGAGGTTTTGGGTCAATCAGGTCTATTAAGCTTAAATTATTCAACTCATGTCAAGTATGGAAATTTTCTGTTTCAAAAGAAATGTGCATTCCAGACATCGGGATTATGTAACTGAATCCTATTTGATAAATATTTACATTAAAACAAACATAATCAATTTGGCCTTCAGGTTGTTTTTGCACATATTGAGACTGTCAAAACCTCTGATCCTTTCCTCTTTCTGTCCCACAAATGAAGACAGAAAGCAGCAGCAGAGAGTCCCTGTACGTGGCGTCGTGGTTCCTCTAGCTATTCTGTATTCTGAAGAGAATAGAGCTCTACAGAAAAATCTATTAGTGCCAGACTCCTTTGACTTAATCATAAGTCAGTTAACTCCTTCAATAGCCCTACAGTGAGTCAAAAGTCCCAGGATATATGCACACACCAAGAACACATGCACTTCCCAAAGCTCTTAATAGGAGTATAGGCATAATGACTTGCACTCTTTTGATAAGTGCTGATTTGCTCACTTTTGAAGTCAAAATGGCTAGACTAATTCACATTAAGGAAAGAAACAACTTATCCAAATGGTGAAAGTGAAAATTTTTGAGAAAACAGTATTTTAAGTCATTCTGTAATTTTGAAGCTAAGTAGCAAGCAAAAATCTCCTTTGATGCAGGCATCTCGTCACAAAAAAAAAAAAAAAGTATTCAAAAAACTCTTGCTTCAAGCAAGAATGTTTATCACACAAAAATTCATAAGCCCTTTTTACAGGCACAATAAGATTCTTGCAAAGAATCCTGCACTGCTTCCCAAGTGGCTGCGTATCACCATTAATATTCAAAATCCAAGGATGTTGCAGGGAAGAATGGCTTAAAGCCATTTCTATTGTGCCACAGTCAATAAACAACTACACTTTTTGTTTATTCCACTGCCACATCTTCCAGAAAGCATTAAAAAAGCCACCTTGAACTTTGTGCATTTGCCCTTCGAATATTTTATCACCCTCTCCAGGGCTAACACCACTGCACTCAAACAAGCGTGATATTAAGCATGTGTGGAAAGGCACTAACAAATCTCTAAACGCCGCTTTCACATTTTTCTCTTTGCAGCCTCCCTCACTATTTTCCTACACATCAGTGGCACAGTTCAGCCTGTCAGGTTAGGAAGAAGAAATCTTCTCTGAAAAAAATATGTTGTCAGCTGCAGTCTATCTTATTTGCTATGTTAGTTCCACTTGCACTTGACAGACCTTTCTCAAATTTCCCTATTTCACAACACAGTTTTGTGTCTTCTTTACTAAGAGCTTCTGGGGAAGTAAAACAGGCCAATTTGCTACAATAAATAATAAAATGGTCAAGACAAACCAATTACTATTCATACTAAGAATGAAGACTCCTTTGCTTTCTGAGCTTGAATATGAAGATCAGTCTGAATCTAATCCTAAATAAATTCTGCTCAAGAACGGCTGCCACCAAGATCTTATGCCAAAAAGAGACTCTGCAAAACTGACAAAACACTACACAATTTAAAATATACGCTGTCTGGATTATTTTTAGCATTGACTTTTAATCAAATCATTATGAGAGGTATAGCGTTGAGTTCATAGATACTTTATATATAATACTTTCCAGCTTACTATTTTAAGAGGTACTCTACTGAACATCTGATCTCATTTAAGTTTTTAAGAAGATTCATTGAACTGGGTGTTTCTCGACATGAATAAACATCAGATGTGATTTAGAGTAGGGAAATTTGACTCTTTCATAACACACTTGAAAACCTGTACTCTTCAGTCGTAGATTGTTGCACATTCATGTTATAAAAACTGGCCAAATGAAACAAACACCATAAAACATAACCAATAGCCATAAAACATAACCAATAACCAACACAAGAATAAATTGGGTCAGGGAAGAGTAGTGGGTATATTATGGTCACCACTTAAAGGACAGCTCAAGGAGTTCTCTAGAACTTGTTTCTGGAGAAAGATGGTGCAGTTTAGCAAAGCAACAGATATTCACAAAAGTCGGCTTTTCATCAGTAAAGCAAATGTGAAATCATTTATCCAAAGTTGATACTCTGAACTCAATTTTTTTATGTTCTAAAATGAATTACTTCTCCAGTCTTAGGTAAGAAAACAGCACTTGATGGCTCCTGGCACCTTCTAAGCTTATAGAAAAGTTAGATTGTTTATGAAATATCTGTGTGAAAAGCAGAAAATCACCTAAAAGTCAAGGAGAAATGTATACAAACTTAAGCTTTATTACCTGTTTCAATGTAGTTTAGAGACTTAATGCGTCAGAGTAAGGAATTCACAAGATACACTCGTGAGGGGATTAAATGCAATTTATAAGTAAAGTCTCATTTCCCTTAAAAAAAAAAAAAAAAAAAAAAAAGAGAGAGAGAGAGAGAGAGAGAAAAGAAAAAAGGATTTCAGCTTTAGAACTAGTTCTGCTCAGCTTCCATCAAGTCTTAGGATTACAGCACTTTCTAAAAACAAGCCATCTTAACACCTTGTCTTTCTTGCTTGCTTCAGCCTACTACAGAATTCCTGTGAACTATCAGCGTAATGTTGTCACTCCCTCTCTAAAGATACACTTTGCCTATTAGGAAGGAAGTTGCTGTTACGGTCCATCTCCTGAGAATGGCAGTGACGACAAAGCCAAGTCTTGCTTCTTGCAAATGCTCTTCTAAATAGGCAAGTGTTCCTCACAAAAATAAAGATAAGGCGGCCTCCGTGCTGCTCCAGCTCAGCAGCTCAGACCTGACATGGTTTCGCCCCTATGTGGTATCTCCAGACTCTCTCCCCCTCCCCGGACCGGCAGCAGTTTCTACCTGCAGATACATCAAACTCCACATTCCAATACAAAACACTATGATTTTGGTTCAACATTTGGTCCATCAATACCAAAGAAGATAATATAAAAAAAATATGCAAGTAAGTTATAGGAAATACTGAAAGGGCAAGAAAAGAACCAATGCAAACTATCTGCTTCTCTGCTCATTCAAGAGCCAAAGCTTTAGCACTCCTATTTCCTCCAATTTCCAAGCGTTTTCCTGGTATCCCATAGCACAGCCACGATCTGCAGCAGCTTTTAGTGCTCGGAGCAACCCCAGAGGAGCTGCAGGCACCTGGAGCGGCCCTAGAGATGAGGGACGTGACAGCCATGCCAAGCCCTAGAGCTGCTCGAGAAGCCATTCCGGGAGCTGTAAACAAAACAATAAATACCAGCTGTCAGGGACGACAGAATCCCTGATTTGGGACCATCTACGTTAATCCCCCATCAAGAGAACCTTTAAGCAGGTGCTTAATTTCAACACCCAGTGCCACATGTTCACGCTTTGGATCACTACATAAAGATGCCCCCAAAGCAGTTTTTCTCCTGGGTGTCCAGAGGACACTGCAGGGCTTTGGTGTTTGGTTCAAAGCGGTGCTCAGGGAAGTTCTCATTAGCACCCGCACTCCTTGTGGCACCTCTCCCTGCAAGCCGCTCCGCTTCAAGACTGCAACAATCCAAATGCCTCAGTGCTTCCCAATACTATTTTGCACCACTAAATGAAAAACTGCACAAGACTGTATTTGAAACAGGGGGAAAAAAAATCCAACAGGGCCAGTGATCACAGAGGCTGAAGTTACACCGGCATGAGGACTGGAATGAACATTAAAATTCTATAGCAGACACCCTTTCAGAAAGATAGCGTGAAAGGTTATGGGTTTCTGATATGATTAGTGTTTTAATAAAACACTGCCTGGTTTCCAAATCTGTCCTTGTAACTGCTCTCTTTTGCTCAGATAATTTTTCATAAATTGATATTTAGTCAAAATTACTTGGTAGTGTACAATATAAAGGGACTGAGTAACGGCTAACCCGGCTAAAATATAATTAATTTCCACGTCTACGGGAATGACCTTCATAATTCACTTCAGATTTCACCTCCAGAGTGTCATGGCTCATTTCCTCATTATCAGAATTAGGCTTTAAAACACTACTGTCCTCCATAAAGTACACTTTGTCTCTGATTATATGCATATATACAGAGGATTATGTTTAAGACTATTATTTGCATCATATAAATACCTAAATGCCTCAAATACAGATCAGCATACTAAGAATTCATACTGTGCTCAAATAGCTTACAAACGATAGCATGAAGAAAAAAAAAAAATCACTGAAACAAAAGATATTTAGGAAGGGAAGGAATAAGGCTCAAAGGGGAGTCTGAAAGTAATTAAACAAGTATATCTTACATTGAGTACTAGGCAAACGCAGATAGGGATGCACACATCAAATACTTAGGTGTACGCAGTTAGATACATATTTGTATCTAAACTGACAGCTGTAATGAAGATTTAAAGACTTTTCCTTAAATTAAGAGAGTTGAACATGAAAATGCAAAATCCCCAGCTACAGGTAACACTGTTTCATGTAAGAACTTGGGAGGTGTCTTGCAAATCAAGCAGAAGAGGCTCCAACACAGTCGTTAACTTCTTTGTAGGCGCCAGTCCAACGCTGCCAACCTGCGTGCCCATCTCCAAAGGGCTGTTCTGGGCAAGCAGCAATGATTGACTCCTCTGGTGCCCATCTTTCCGTGATGGAAAGAGAGGCACCAGGAAAATCTGGAAAACCTGTATAGGGTGCCCATTACTTTGTTAGGGAGATTAGCTTGGAGAAATAATTGCCTAGGGCGCTAGCTAAATAATTGGCCTCTGGGCAGACCCAGCATCTTTCACTTTCTTAGTCTCTGCACTTCTGTATGTCAAAATATCCCCGAAGCCTTTGGGGCCGGTGGCATTAAGCATTTCCATGTAGTACGGACACTGTTTAATCACACTGCCAATTGCATAGCTCTCTTAAAAGTAAACTACTCCCCGTGTGCCCGAGTACATTAATGCAGCAGACCAAAGCACTCTATTTAATATTTGAAAACATCTTGTGAACACTTTTGAAGTTCAAGTGCACACATGCGTAGCTCAATTTCAGAATTGATTCCATCTAGGCTTAAAGCACGAGCAGGGTAGAATATTGGCTTCTTGCGCTAATCCTACAAGAGCAGGCATTTCCAAGAGACAAAAATTCACTCTGCACTCCAGCACCCAAGACCGTCACATTTGTCCAGTTATTTATTAGATTCATTAGGTTCTTTATTAGATTCATCTCTTAAAAAGCAGCAGAAGCCAGCCTGACTAACCTGGGAAAAACCATTCGTGATGGACAGGGTGGTGTTTTCTTTGCCTGTTCTAATTTTCATTTTTTGTCTGTATGCCCACAAGGAAAAAAACAATAAAGAGATATCTGCAGATGGAATCAGGAGGCCAAAAATTCCACAACTTGAGAGTTGTGGGTGTCTTGGAATTACTACTGCACTGCTGAAGTGCTAAGAAGCCTTATTTAAACTAAATCTGATCCCCTTCTCCAGCTTGCAGTATCCTCCTGCTAAATTACTCCCAGGCAAACGAAGGTCACAATAGATTTGAAGTTGTTACTAAAAAATGTGTTAAATATGCATCGTGCTCCCGCTAATCTCAACCTTTTTTACATGCCCTTTTCTAGCTCAGCCAATGCTCCCTCCTCCCTCGTCTTCTCTCGCGTAGCCACTGTCATCCCAACTGTCAGGATTTTATCACAGCGTTGTAAAATCTGTTTTTTTTTCCCCCTCCCTTTAGCTGCCAACACTTGGGGTCCCCTGACATCATATTCCTGCAAATTGGAGGTGGGACTGATTTTGTGGTATTAGCGGGACTGAAACCAGAACAAGGGCTACATAAAAGTGCTGTAGTCCCCATCCAACACTTTGGGGACAGGACAAATGGCACCACCGCTGATATACTAAGTGAACATACAAAGAATCGATAATTCAAAAGTTTTTTTTTTCCCCTATTTTCTGAAATATTTAAGTACAAAGATACCCTGCCACTGCAAGCTTTCCCAACAGTTTCTCATTTTACAATAGAATTTTCTATTGCTATTGAATTGCTTCTACTCCTCCTCCGCCCCAGACTCTCGGTAGCCCAAATCCTAGTTGAAAGCACCTTTTTCCCCCTCAGTATTATTAGTCATATCATTTCATATCAAAATCTATTTTACTGGGAAATAGGAAGCAAACCTGGAATGAAATGGAAGGGCAATGAAGAAGCGCAATCCTGTAAAAGCTTAATCTTGGGCAGAACGTGGACTGGTTAATAAAGAACACTAAGAAAGCTGAGAAATTTGAAGAAATAATTGAGAGAAAGTTTAGCAGACCATTCAGAGGATTTAAGCAGGTCTCTACAACAATCAGAGAACAGGAGAGACCAACCTTACCATGTTCATCTAGCCCCAAAGGTCAACGCAGAGGTATCCGTCAGGCCCATCATTTCTGACCGTAAAACTCTGCTCACATAAAATCCTGGATGTGACCTTCATACTTATTGCCGCCCTGCAAACCCCTGCTCCTCTCCAGCTGAATCCCATTTAGTTATGACTCACTGCCTTATTTACCTCGCTGATCACAATAAGCTTTCAAAGCCATTACCAAGGCTGGCGTTGGTGTCGCTAAACAGACCCTGGTGACTAACCTTGAATGACAAAGAGGTTGCTAGAAAAAATAAAATAAAACAAAATACAAACAAAACCCACATGCAGATGACCCCAAGAGCACCACGTGCCAAACAAAGTGGGTTTCAAGCAGCATCAGGCCAATTTATTCACGAGGTGTTTTAGGTAGCCGAAAGAACAAAGCATGGGATTACTCTGGAGTTACTACTTAAGTAAAATATGATATTGTCCCAAAAAACATAAGGGGAAGGAGAAAGAGTAGGATAAAAAATAACAGCAGCAAATAAAGTAGTTGTTCTGGGGTACTTTAGACAGTGGCAATGATCTCCGGAGACTGCACGAGCCTTTGGTCGTGGCCCAGCAGCCCTCCAGGTGGCTCAGGAGCCCGGCACTGAGGCACCTGCAGGGTTTGCTCCGCAGCCCTGTGTAGGGGGAACCGGCAGCACGGGGGCTCCAGGAACTGCCCCCCATCAGGCAGAGCAGCAGGAGGTGAACCCTTGCCTCTGGGTTCAGTCACCAAAGCCTCCCCTCCCGCCCTCCCTCCGCTTGCCCAAGTTTGGGGAAGGAACTATGGAGGACATCATCTGCATCACTCAAAAGCACTTTTCCTAGATGCAAGAATTAATGTGGAAAATATTTAGAAGAGGAGGGTAGTTTACAGAATCCTAGTGGGGGATATTTAGTGGTGTGTCCAGCAAGGCAGCTCAGCTAGGAGCCCCACAGAGGTTCCTGTGCTGCTGCATACCTCACACGAGTAGTTCAGCAGCCAGAGAACATTATCACTGACAGACTGTGGAAGCACAGGAGAGCAGGCTGAAAATCCTAACACTGAAGCTTTAATTATTAGTGAATGAGAACAAACGCAAGAATAATAAACATCAGAGAAGGATATGATTTCCGGGCAAACAAGTACAGAGAGATGTATTTGTTTTTTAATAAATTTCCCCAAAGAAAAAAAATCGAGTCCACTAACACAAGAGACAGACACATGTCTCTCCTCAGAAATAATTACAGCTTAAATATATTGCAGAACTCAAAACCTTACCAAGGCCTATCCCACACATAGTTATTTGAGCAACCTCTAAGCTGAAGTCCGCACAAGAAAGGAAGTTTATATTGTTATAATACAGACAGGGAGAAAACTTGGAAGAAAATACATCCTGTCTGTGGTTCCCGCCCCCTCCACCATGGCTGCAAACCATCCCCATGGACACTTCCCGTCGTGTCCGGGCCCATCGCTCACGGCTCATCCAGGATGAAGCCCCTCAGCTCTGCAAAGCGGGTCCCAGCTCCAACCCAACCTGTCAGCACCTGCGGTGCAAACGGAAGACGTTTCAGGGCACCATAATCATTTATAGCAACACATTCAGAGGGAAGAACATTCGGTACGGTACAGCAGCCGATCCTCAGAAATTAATTATCTTTCATAGAAAAATCAATATCGAGTATCTTTGTGCTCATGTGTACATTGTCCTGGAGTTACTTGCTGTAGTTTTGCTAATAATAAAATGAATTAAAGGTCGAAGTAAAGCATGTTGTCCATTAGCAGATCATTACAGAAAACACTTTCATAACAGCCTCTGCAAGAACGTCTTGCTTTATCAAATCTTGCTCGTGGCTTCTCTTCTTTCAAAATTCAAAATCTGACACCATCTTTGAAAAATTTCATCCCCCTCAGTCTGCACATTTAAGAAAACCCATCAGGAGCTGGGGCAAGTGATAAAGGATGTGGAAGGAAGGAAGGAAAGAGGGAGGAACCTGCTGCAAAGTAAGAGAAATCCTGCAGTGCAACTTACTTTGTTCATTAAAATAAATGCAGGGGAAAGCCATCAACTGTCAAAAACAGGCTGGTGAGAAGAAAGATACAGAGACACAGATACAGAAGCAGAACCAAAAGATGAAACCTTTGTCTTTCAGTCAAATTATGCTAAACAAAACACAGGGCACTTAACAGGCATATGAGGCTTTTCTAGGTATGTCGCTGTACTCAACCATGCAACTACAAGCAAATATTTTCATGGGTTCACCGGTATCACAAGCAAACCTTTCCCCCTGGCATGTACTAATAAACCATGTCAAATCTACTCCGCTCACATTTCAAATAAAGTCTGTATTCAGATATTTGCAAAAAAAAATGACAACTGCATCTGTTAGCAAAAAGGTAGCAAATTCAGCACTGAATCACAGAGTCTCTAATTCCTTTGGCATATTCTGCTTCACTAGACGCTTCTACTTTCTCCAACTCATAAAAAAATAAAATAACTTGCCGAACCACCACACAAGGCTTAAAAGGTAGTTCTGCAAAATAATGCTCTAACGCTATTATAAAAGCAGTTTATTCTTAAGCATCAGTGTTAATCAGAGGATAGTCAGAATCACCCATCGTTATTCATCCTGGACAGAGTGCAAGAAGCCCTAAGCATGAACTGTACAAAAAGCACACAAAAAGATAGAACTTGCTTCCCCTTTCCCCCCTCTATATTGTTAACATAGCTGCTAGCTCCAGTTTTCACATCTGCTAATTTAAGATTGATAGCCACAGTATCAAGGATGCCTTTTCAAAAGCACTTCCTCTTCCGCTTCAGCCTTAATCGAAGGCCAGATTATAAGGCTCCCCATTACATTGGCCCATCTATGTCTTGTGAAATTTAAAAAAAATCAAAAATCCTTTGGTTTCCAAACATTAAGGATAGCACGGATTAAAGAAAAAAATACATCATACAAGCATTCATTACATTATTATCACTAGCCCACTTCAGTCATAAAGCTATTTACCTTTGATTCACAAGTATGAGAGCAAATATTTCCACATTAGTTCCCTCAGTTGTCAAGATCTGTTTACATCAATTGTCAATACAGAGTAGCTGACAAGGATACAGAAAGACAACAAATAATACTGTTTTCTCCATAAACAACATAATTTAATATTATGCCTATAATGAGCATATGTTCAGCATCTGAGAATGAAGTTACTGAGCTAGAAAAACAGAAGAACTACCAGTACTAAGGAAACAAATACAAATCTCTTCTTCCAAATATTGAATATAGCTCTCCTTCCAGACAACTGTTCAGTCACACCAGCAACTTCCTAATCCATCTCAGGAGGACTTCAAATATTGAGTCACGTTATCATCTTCGTGCTATCACACAAGCCCAGACCAACACGCTCCTCTCTCGCACAGTAATTGAGAATCGACAAAGGATGCGGCGAGTACAAAACCAGACTGGACACAGGCAGCTTTCCGAGCCACCGGGTTATCTCTAAACCCTGCTATAAAACAGGCAACTTTTTCAGATGTATGTGCTGAGAAGGTCATCCACAGCAACCCGTGTTTTTCCAACTAAGCATGCACTGGTATTTGTGCGAAATGAAACCCAAAGGCAGTATTAAGAGGTCATAAAGGACTACCTGCTTGACAGGAACCTCACAACAGTCAGCAGAGGAGGGAAGATGAGGGCAATCTGTCTTTCTGCCACTCTTTCAAGAGCCTTTACTTACAAAACAGTTGAAAGATTTAGTGCTTGAAGTCAGCAGAGCAACACAAATCACAGCACCCAAATCCAAAAGTCAACTCACACAATCTTTGATACTCCATGTCAGAAGCAGCCAACAAAAAATACATTTTTAATAAAGGCAAAAGGTATTATTTAGGGTAATACCTTGCACCTCTCTGCAGAAATAATATCAGAAAATAAGTTCCTACCTTCTTGGACTGCCTGAAAAGGGTTGTTGCCATCCACAAAGGTCACAGAACATGTGATTTTCTCTGTCTGTAGGATTTCATCGTTCTGGTTGAGATCAGCCACTGCCATTCGAAAAACTTCCTCATCCTTTTTGGCTGACTCATCAAAAATCGCCCCTGGGGAAAAAAGAACAAAAATCATATTGCACCTTTCACCCTGCATTATCCCACAGCATTAGCCATAAGACATATTTTAGGTTATAACCTCATCCCTTTGCACATTCCTGAAAAGCAGTTCTCAACACAGATCCCAGAAAGCCAACTCACAATATATAGAATTTCTATGTTATAATTTAGGACCAAAAGTGAAGAGAAGCATTATCTTCAACCAGAAACACCAGGGAAATCTAGGCAGGCATAAAATAAATTACCCGTACTGAAAGGTAGCCAAGAAATGAGAACTAATTACCTTTGCAAAGGTGCCATTTAACTCACCAAATGAACACAACTGGCTAGGATATCTGTTCAGCATCTTGTCCAGTGGCAATTAAAAAATGCAAAGTTCAAATGAGGTGAGAAAAAGCAGAAAGCAGCAGCAACACTGGAAAATGAGTTAACATCGACAGCTTCTACCAGGAGACAGGTCAGTGGCTGATATAAAGTATTTCAGTTCTCATTTCTATTAGATTTGTAAAATGATCACACCAGTGACACATCTGACTACTCAAGTCAGTAAATTAAGTTAATCAGTTAGTTAAAAAAAAATCTCACTTTAAAAATCTGATAGAAAACAAGTGCTCTGCCTTTCCTCCAAAACATTCAAGCTGAGCATGGTAAACATGAAACCATTAAACTCGGGAGGAGCTGGCAAAGGAAAAGGCTCCTCAAGTGCTTGCAATGACTGCACAGCCACTTCCTCGGGTGCACTGGATAAGGACTGCATGGCTAACCCAGGAAGTTTAGCTTTTCCCTTTCTTTAAACTATAATGTATACCCTTAGCTTTACTGATTTCCCATTATTTTCCACTTATTTCTTGCATGAAGTGTTAAAGACTCAGGTCTCAATGTTAGGAAGAAAACCGCATTGTTAGTGTCCAAAATGAGGGCTATGAAGACTTGCAGGCACCTTTTAAGCTTTCTTTTCCAGTCAGAGGATTCAACTGACAGATGAGATGCTTCAAACAAAACAAAACAAAAACAAACACAGGGCAGCAACAATAAAAAGGTTTGGAAAACTGTTTTAAATCATTATGAAACTTTTTCAGGTTTATTCATCCTTGAGTGTCTGTTGTCAATAGTAAACAGAAGTAAGGCAGCATGAGGCAGCCAAAGATAGTTAAAAAAAAAAAAAAAACAAAAAAAAAAAACCAATGCTAATACTGATCATTTAAGCTCAATACCAACTAGTGCAAGGGGAGGAAAAAAAGAAAAACGCATTTATAGGCATTAAAGTAGACTTAAGAGAAGAAAACTTCATATACATTATTTATATTTTTTCCACTGACCTCCACCACTGATCCCCTTGCCAGCACCACTCATCCAACACGAGCCTCATCTCTTCATACAACCTGACTGCGCTGACTGGAGCCTTTTCCCTCCTGAAGCTGCTGCCATCTGGAACAGCTGCTCGCTACCTCTCCACCTCGCTCACCTGTCATCTCTGTGCACATCTCGGCTGAAATCATTCCGCTTCTTCCTCGCCTCCATCTCTGCTGCCCTTGTTTTCTTTTGAGCCGTAAAGCAAAGCCCCATATGGCTGATAAGACACTTGGTAAGCAAGATGCCACCAGCTACGTCTTCTCCATGAAAAGGCTATTTTTTGTATCCAGGTAGCATTTAAAGGTGCAAAATAACATTTTTCAGCAAACACTTTAAAAATGTATCTTTTTTTCCAATCTCATAAAACAGCTCTTTTGAAGACACACCAGCTTCCTTTTTGGGGGCACCTACTACTCGTTGCATTTAAAGCCTCATATCAGACATAATTCTCCAAAATTTCTTCTCCAATTAACCCTGCACCTTACACTTGAAGTGAGACACCCTTCAGGAACAAGACAGTACTCACGCTCTAGTCCAGGAAGATCCCCCCCAGCTAAAATAAGGAAAAGTATAAATGAATTACAAGGAAGTTGCAACTGTTGCTCCTGCCTCAGCTTCCTAGCAGGGACTACGCCGTCCTTTTTCAAAAGTTAAGGCTCTGCCCACTAGAGCACCCAATTTAGCTACGCAAATCGGCCCCTCAGCGTGCACGGCTCCGCTCCTCTCAGGAGCTGGCCATGCACAGCAGCTCATGCATTCCACACTGAAGTGCGAGGAGAAGGGAAATCAGCTCCCAATCTGCTTTTCTGTCAGCTGTTAAATAAAAATGGAATGCTCAAAAACTATCTGAATCATTCTGAAAATATTCCTATTCTTACATAGTACATTGTTAAGTCTCAGTGTTTCAGGAGTCCTGTTTTAGGAGTTGTCTTGCTGGCAGAGGTGAGCTTTCCAAAGCAAAATGAGTCTATCGTTTTTTTCTTCAGCTCACTGTAAATGCAAACCTAACCTACTTTGCCATCAGTTTTAATATTTCTCCTTGTCCAGGCTTGCAATCACACTGAGGTGTGGAAGTTTATCCATGCAAGCTTTCCCTTTATCCATGACAAACAAACAAAGGTATCACTACTCTGACAGCAGGAACTAAATCCTTTCTCATTTCCTCTCGCATAGCTACAAAACAAAGAGAACGAGCACAACCCTCACAAATTATTCCTTCACACAGTCTATGAAACTCGCTCCCTAGAAGATGCAGGAATGCTACTGTTGGGGTAAAGGCGAAGAAGTGTTCAACATCATATGAAATTAGACGGCATTTGTTTTTCTTCCACCCCTTCAGCCCACCTCAGCTCAAAAGGCCTCATGTTAAACATGTCATTTCCAACTCTGCTCCAGGAGTACTCCCGGTATTGCATCAGCGACCAACATGCTGACACAGCTACTGCTTTGCACCACTTCCTTACCTCCCCTTTTATTAGCATGTCATTACTTTCAGCTTTATTTCAGAATCCGGATGAGGACAGCACAAATGTAATTCTCTGCTGGCTTTTTAAAAGCCCTCTGCATATCAATAATGTCCTGTAAGTCAGTAGAAAACTCTGTGCTTTTAACTACCTCATTCTCACTCAACAATATCACCAGAAACTTGTCAATTTAAATGAATATATGCATGTTCAATAAGTTCCCTAAGTACCAAAGACATCATTAGACAGACTCATCAAAGATCACTTGTCATATTGACCTACACTTATTAAAAATATAATCCACATTTTATGTCATCAGCTATTTCTAGACTCATTTGCACTGCCTACCAGATTCAACCCAGAAAATGGACAGAAATGAGTCTTGACTCTATGGATGAAATGTGAAGAGATTTAACCAACATTCACGTTTCTATTGACTAAGAAAGGAAAAAGTCCACTGTCTGCATCTGGTAACATCACATGTATACATCTCGCCAACAGCCCTAATCAACTGGCCAAAAATTTACTACTTCACACATCTAGGAAGGTTTGGAGAGAAAAGGAAGAAAAAGCTAACCTTAAAACACACTACCTTTTTAAACTGTATGACAGTCTAACAACTCCTGCTTCTGGAAAAATTCTTTATCCCCAGTAATAGTTTGGTTCCAGTGTCTGAACCCAAAGATGCTGTATTTTCTCAGCTTACTGCATTAGTTTTCTTAATGAGCAATGTAATGCAGCTGTTGGAAAAAGGATGGCCTTGCTGTTAATATTCTGAACTGGAAGCCAGGAGCTTTGAGTCCTGACCTCATCCCACATGTCCTGCAGGACTACGAGCAAATCAGCGAAGGTCTCACTCCCGCTGTGAAACAACTCTAGGAGACATAATTTTCTGAGACCTTAACTGAATCAGTTGATGGTTGAGATGCCAAAATAGAGCAGAGAATAAAGTCCATTGTTTTTACTAGACCTAAACCATAGGAGAGTCCATTTGTTGGGAAAAGTTGCATGAAACCCATTCATTTTTAATTAAAATGGCAAATGCCTGGCTAAACGGCATACTACCATGTCTGCTTGAATGAATATATACATAGAGCATTAGAAGGCCAATTGCATAATGGAATTATTGTCAAGAAGAACAAGAGGGACTTGACATGTTTGACAGTCTGGCTGCTCTCATTTAGGAATTTAGAAGGTCACGGAGAGACCTTCTCTTGCGTACGCAGCTCCCATTAGTGCGGCACTGAGCCGGCACTAACACAGCTGGACCCTGGATTTCACTCATGACGCAGTCAGATCTGCTGCAGATTTCTCTGTTGACTGACAGGCAGTCTACTACATGCAGGCAACTCCTGAGTCTACAAAAGATGGGAAAACACCGGCGTGCTTTACCTTTCTCTTTCAAGATGACAAAGTTTTAGGAAAACATCTTACTTCTAGAGGGCATCTCAGCTGCAAAGAGAATGTAAACCAGGACATGCTGAACTACTTGAAAATACTGTAGGTTTTTTCTTTTTGTCTTTTTAAGACTTTCACAGAAAATTAAAATAATTGTTTTAAGAAAATGAGTGTATATATAGGTAGTGTCCACTTAAGACTTCAAGTGCAATGTGTGAGAGATCACAGAAACTGCACAATAGCTTCTGGATTTCCACCAACGCAAGACTGCTCAACTTAAAGAAGCACCAGACCTACCATTCCCCCCTCCACTTGACTTTGAAGCTTATTTCTGCTTTTCTGCATGAGCAGATTCCTTCAGCTCATGGGCCTCCTGAGCATGAGCAATGCCAGTTTTGCCAACGCTACTGACAATGCTCAACTATACATTATAGATGCCTGCATGTGGAAAGGAGAGGTTGCTGCTCCTCCAAAATCCATTAATCTTTTGTGATTCCAAATGACCTCCATTTATAATTTCACTGTCTAACCAAAAAAATTGTCAAATAAGTAAATACAGCCTGCACCTAACTAGACTACAGTAGGCTTTTACACTTAAAAAGAGTCACAAACACCTTCATCCACAGAAGCCACCCTCCGCATAGTGAGCTCGCTGTGAATCTTGGCAGCTTTATTCTCCAATCTGCTGGACATAAGCAAATGGTACTAATATGCTACTCACATTCCAGGAATTATAGAGGCTATGCTTTCAGTAGCACAAAATGCTCCCCTTGAAGAGCTAGGTTGGAAAGCGAAACAGTTCTCCACCACGTTTCCAAAGTGTTTGGTGCGGGAACCTAACTTTAGGCGTATGAATCATCTCTCTCAAGTCACCTCTCAAATGACATAAGTGATTAAGAGCTTACTGTGGCACCACCGACTTTGTAGGTCGCCACTTTCCTAACCACTGCAGAAGGGGCCTTTGGATGAGGTCTGCCATAAAAACACACAGTCCCAGCATCTGCTGCGTTACTACATCTACTAATACCACAATTGGTCCCATTTTTTGCTTTTCTTTTGTAACTTTAAATATTTAAAAGTAAGGGAAGGAGGAGGAATTTTACAGGTATTTCAATCTGTCAAACTGCTAGAGGCACAGTCTGCTTCCAGAATGAAAGTAATAAAATGTAGTTACTGCCTCAATATAGAGAAGTTTCTGCACTCTGCTGCTGAAGCAGGATTGTTTTCCAGTGTCCCAAGCCTCCCAGTAAAACCACCACACAGCCCTGATGTTATGGAGGTCTGTTATTTGCTTCAAATGATTTGACTGTATTACCTCCCTGCCCCAGCCCCTCACAAGCCAGCTAATCAGCTTTCTTAAAAACCTGCTTTGGCAGCAATGAGGTGCCTCAACAAGTCAACAAAGGAAATGAAGACTCAGCTTTTTATGTTATGGGCTTTTCTGAATGAATTTAAAAATATTGAGCGCCGATACTTCTGCTATTGTATGTCAAACCCATTACTGATGGAGCAATGAAGAACTTCTAGGAAAGGAGAAACACAAACCCTGAGGGTACGGAACAAACTGGCTTTGTTTTGCCTTTTTATAAGTTTCAGTTTTACTAAGTTTAGAGGTGGCCTTGGGTCAACTCATTTGGCCACGATAGGTGCTAGAAATATGTGCAGCTCCTCAAAATCTGCAACTTGCACCATGTGCAGCGCTATCAAGCACACGAGATCTCCTTTCTGTTTAATTCTATTGCAGCACTGTGGATACACATCAGTGTCACAGGGAATTATGTTCACATTTGGAAAGAACAGACTCTCAGATCTTATCTTCTTTATTTACACTGTCTGTCAGGCACATATGCACAAGCACGAACGCTTTCCAGTCACTGTTGATTTATTTTGAGCTCATCCTGACAGACATTTCTAATTGTTCTCAAGTTCTAAACTATCATTTAATACAGCAAATGATATAACTTGTTAAGTTTCTCTTAACCAAAACTTAAACTGAGGCTCATCAATCCCATTGCAAAAAAATGGCTGCAAAATCCTAATGTGTTTTTAGGAAGGTACATTCCTGATCACAGAATACAAGAAGGAGGAGAGCAGCAGCAAAGCAAGGCACAACACCGCACTCATTAAAAATGTATTTGTTCAGGTGAATTTATTTTTCTATGAAGTTGTCTAGAACAAGGTGATCCTGGAAAATTTCCAGGTAAATACAAAGCATCTCAATTGTTCGACACTCTCATTCATTTAACTAATCTTTCAGTACCACATAACTATAAAAGCTACTACTCCAGAGGAGTAACAATTGACATGCACCTTGCACGTGTTTGTAGTGATCTAGTTGACCGTACACGTTGCAGAACCAACTGTGCCAACTGCGAGCTGAGCACTGCTATTTGGTCTTGAATATGCAGCATGGCGAAACATTATCCTCACATAAAAATGCATTTTATAGTCTCTGTACCTTTCACAGGCTAAGAATAAAGATGTGCAGTTCCACTGTAGACTTGATGTGGCGATTAACTACAGCGATAATATCCTCACATTCATTATGCATCAAATGAGCTGATAATAATGAGTAGTTTTCCATTTCTTTCTATCATATCCATAACTATCAAGTTTGGCTCTAGCTGTGAAAAGCATCTGGTTTGGTAGATACTATTGCCATATTATTATTAATGTCCCATACACAAAGTTAGTGCAATGATAACAACCTTACTCAAAAGTATCTGCATTCTTGAAAGAAGTACTAGAAACAAACTTTATAATGTAGGTTAACAGTTTGCTTATATGTTAGGTTAGAACAGGAATAACACTGAATAAAGACAGCATTTCATCTTTACTAGTCTCCACTGCGACTGCAAGGATATCTCACAAGAAAATGTCAATATGAATGAACACATCCTGAAAATCCTAAATTATTCTTAAGCATTTGTCACTGCTTACTATCTTCTGCCCTCATTCTCCTTTCTCTCTCCATACATGGAATTCTACTTTGTAATTTTTCAAAGATGAAATAATGTTAAATTATCAAATGATTCATACTCATAACTAGAGACTGAGTGTCAGCTGCTGCCAAACCATTACTTAACAGCACAGAGCAACTACAGCACCTTACTCTAGTTGACCTTTGGGGACAATGAGATTACCACTATGTTGGAGATGATGTTAAGATACAAACAGATGCCTGCTCACATACACACAGCCTGACATCAAGGGACAAAGATTGCAGTGCAATTTTTTCAAGGATATTTTTCTCTTTTTCCATTCTATTTCATTTTCAAATTTTACTCAAGCCTTTTGCTCCTTACAGTTTAAGCATCTAATGCTACGGTGAAGCCTAAGTTATTGAAATAACAGCCATTAGCAGGGCAGATAGCCTATTCGATAATATTACTAGGATAAGATGCTATTTTTCAAGCACTGTACGTTTCTTACTTGCTTCTTGGTACTAACTTTGCTGAGCTGCTGTTACCTCCTTCATTGTAAATTTGGTCTTTTATGATTTTGCCAAGAGAACAAAGCATCCTGCTGTAATACTGAATTTCCAAATGTTCAGAGCTATGGGCTCAGAGTGACCTCATGAGCATCTATGTCAACTACTTAACCTGCTTGCCATTTTTCATAGAAGATAATGCCTTATCTTCTATTCTATTAATTATGTTAAAGCCAATAACAGACTAGCTTCCTGATTCATAATTTATATCTGTGTCTATAAAAATCATAGAATACAGGACACACATAAGGAGAGTTTCTTATTTCAAAAAATTCTTCCATTAACTTCTGCTACATGTGCTGAATAACTGGGGAAGGGCATTAAAAAAGTATGGAAATCGAAAATAAAGAAAGTTTAATGTCATCCTACATGACACTTCCCAAAATGACCAAGAAATGCCTGCTTTAAAGTCAAATTGTAGCTGATGCATTTATGTTTTGATTTTAATAAACCTGCAGCTCTTCATCAATATAAAGCTCTCTGAAAATTATAACTCTGTCATGTGAAATGTCTCTGAATTTACATTTCCCAAAGCTTCACTGCAAGTAAATTAAATATAGTCTAATTCTGCTGAATGGTAATTTCCAGGGTGCAGTATATAATAAGTCTGTAAAAGAAATTTTCAAGTCATAATTTCCAATTTTAAGACAGAAAGTCAGTGAAAAATTAAGAACAGCTGTTTCTTCACGTGGCTTCTATTATTTTTATGAGTTATCTGTCAATCTTAAAAGGTAAGAATAAGGTATCACTTAAGCAATTTACATAAATTGTGGATATGTTTAACCATGGTAAGAATGGAAAAAGGACCACATTTTTTTGTAGAACTAGACAACAACTAGATTTTTGCATTTTTAATGAAGCTTAGAACCTGGCATTTGGCTTCAGATGTCCCCTCCTCACAGCCACTTCTTAAGAGCTACATGGAAGTGAGTAATAATATTCCTATTTTACGGATTAAAGATCAGTAGACGTACAGTGAATTGCTCAGATATGCAATAATTAGCAGTCTGCTAAAATTATAAGAATCTAAACAATTAAAAACTAATCATTTGCTCTATGTAGCACACAGTCTGGGGAAAAAAATAAAAAAGAAATACTTGAGGTGATACTTCTGAAGAGATAAAATCATTGTTACTGCTACCTGATTACTAATCAATTCAAAGTTTGTGAAAAGCCAAGCGAGTTAGGAATGAAGTACCATCTTGTCAGCAGTTACTTGGAACCAGCAACCTGCAGAATATTCTGACAGAATTTTCTTATTATTCTACATAAAGGATAAAGAAAAAAAACATGCCACTTCTTCCCATTATCTTAAGAATAACTAAGAATGATTCTTACAACCAACACTTACTGGGAACAGCTCAAGACTTTGTTTTCTTTGCCTCTGCAAAACACGATCCGTAAATAACGTGCCTTTTACTTGCTGGTACATTTGATTAATACCCCAGTGAGGAATGCGTAGGGAAAGCCACGTGAGAAGCATAACCTTCATATTGTTCTTCTTGTAGTCATTTCTGTCTTAGCACCTCTCCTGGCTTACTAACTCAGGGAAAGATGTTTCTTCTAAATCAATATCCTAAACTTTGAGGAAATAATACCAATAACCAGTGCACACAGGAAATTTGAACATCAAAAGAAACTGGGAAATGATTTCACAAAGCACAGGCATGCTTGTTATATTCCACTCTAGAATCCCAACTCTGCTCTCTCTTGCACTTAAATAGCTTCATTTGAAGTTCCAACCACAACTGATTTGTTGGAGGATTTCTATTTATTTATTTATTTAGCTATTCCTCCTCTGTGGTATTTCCAAGCTAGAAGGGGATGCCTAAAATGTCATTACTGGATATTTAACCACTGGATACACGTGGTAGTTTTAGGAATTAGATCATTGCAAGCATAGCTCTGCAGCTCTCATTTTTAAAGTGGGCACTGCTTTAGTAAAGTGATGATTTCTCACTCTAGATCCTTTCCCGTTACAAGCCTTTCCTGTTAACAAAGCAAGGTTTACTAAGCAATAAAATTCCTGAGGAAGGGAAAAACCACCCTGCTGCCTGTGCCGTGAATTGAGAGGTAAATGCTTGACACTGGCCATAATAACCAAGGATGTATACTAACCTGGCCTTGACCTAAGGGGAATATTTACTGAAGTGAGACTACAGCAAGGATTCACATCCAGATCTCCTCTCCCACATCCCCTGTGACAGTGCGAGTCTGTACTCACATACACAGCCCTAACTGTAGTTTGCAATGTTTGGTGTCATTAACAAAATCAAACTTCCACTCTGTTTAAAAAAAAAAAAAAAAAAAAAAAAATCATACAAATGCATAACGCATTACAGAAGAAGATTCACTGCATTGACAAGGCAAGAAAACAGCCTCAATTCCAGCCTTAAATCCCTTGACTCTTGGATTGTAGAGTATTTTATTTTGGCATTACCCTCCCAGTCTTTAGTCATCTCAATGCAACATCTCCTGATGGCTCCTTTCACAGGTTCTCGAGGTAAAAATAGTCTTGAAAAGCATCTTATCACTTGTACATGATAGTATTTCCACCTTTTTTTTTTTATTATTAGACATATAGATGACTGTCCTCTTTAGTCTTGCAAATAGCAAATCAAAACAAGCCTCCCTTAACCACTAAGTAAAATTTATAGCAGGAACGGAACAGAGGCAAGAACATACGTGCCCCCTGCCAGGTAGGTCATTGCCCTACAGAGTCCACCCACATTTCTCTCCCCTCCTCCCCTTTGCTTCCCTGAAGTTTGTATCAGTGACTTCCCAGTTACCTTCCAGACAACAGAACATCTTGAGCAGGGCTGAAAACACCTTTGCTGAACATCAGTAGGACACTGAGAGGTTGCCAAGATAAAATGATGGGACACATTATAGTTTTGAGACAGAGGAAGAACAGGGATCTTTGACATCTTTTCTAATTCCTGAAACAAAACTCTAATGTATAATAGTAAAGGCAGGACCACCCCCATTTTCCAGCGTGTTTCATAGCTCAGGGAATTTACATATCTGACTCCTGACGGAGGTTCAGAATTATTAAACTTGAAGGATTTTCATAATATGCTTCCATGCTTCTCACTGCCGTAACCTAACTCTTTCCTGGAAGAATATATGCCCATTTAATACTAGTCCACATCTCAAGCTTCACTTTGTCACAAAGATGATGATGACCCCAAAGAGTGATACAAATGTCCAGAAGACCAGTAATCAAAAGAAAATTCATACTGCCAGTTCTGCTTAATTTCAGTAAACTTCCATGTTGCTGAATCATTATAAATCCTCAAGATTTTCATTCATATAAGCACAGATAACAATATCCAAGTGTAGCCTTCCTCTAACTGACCGCAGAAAAGACTGCCTGGCATAACACGGGTATGGATAGGCATACTGCTCTCATCTTTGGCACACAGTCCACCTGATTCTCATTATATTAGGTCACTTGATTCTCAGAAAAATTAGAGTATTCCAGGGTCAGAAATTATCTCTGAATTCATTTTAACAGGAAAAAAAAACATATATTATATATATAATCAAAAGATAATTAAGAATGAATGCGCAGCAGTATACATGTCGAAATGACAAAAGGGAAAACACCTTCCGAAGCATTCTCTTATAGGATACTTTCTTCTAAGAAATTAGGAGATACAGTTATCCCTGCACTTCTTATGAAAGACATTTTTATTTTGGGGCTTATGTTTCTCAAAACATGAGAAGATTCAATGGCAAATTGCAGACCTGAGGACTACTTTGTATAGTCCACAGCGAAAATAAAACCTATGCTGGTACTAAGGTAGCCATTTGAGACCTCTCAAAGATCCAACAACATAATTATTCCATTATTTAGGTTATTTTCTTTTTCTTATTTTTCTATTCTAGTGGGGTTATTTTTTTCTATTCAACATTAATTAGTGCTTACAAGATCTTTAAAAAAAAAAAAAAAAAAAAAGATTATCCTGCAGCTTTTGTCAAATGGCTCTATGCAACCCCTCTGTGCTCCAAAAGAGGGCAAGGTTTACACTCTAGCCAAAGGAGTTTCCCTTCTTTGGTAGGATAGTTATTAGTTACGTGCAGCAGGAATGGACATCAGGCACACAGCAGTACTCCATGTAGTTTCTGCACAAATCCATAGGATGGGCACAAATCCATGGTCTGTAACACAACACTCACTGGGTTTGACCCAGTGGTCAAACTTGACTCTGCCTAATTCTACCTACTGCCCACCCTACCAATTATAATTCTGCTCTCACTAAATCAAGTAAGAAATCCAATACTTGAAAACATCCTTCTCTATTTCCTACTGCTTCTTCTGTCTTTATCAGTGTTGAACACTGTTTTGGTTTTAAACAGTCCTACCAAAACCCGGGTATTATCTCCCAAAAGTAGAGGATTGCAGAACCCAGTCTATCGGCTGTGACTTCTGCACTGACCATAATGTTCTCATGCAGATTGCAAACTGTGGTGATTCTGCTGCAAAGCACAAAGGTGCCACATTATCCTAGCATACTGGAAACAACACATTTTAAAAAGTATTTATTACAATTACAAGCAAAAATTGTGAAAGTTTTATGCACCAAATTTAATAATCACTGTAGAGACTAAGCCCTAGCTTTCACCTATGAGCGCTGCTCATGCACTGAAGCAGCATTTGTTGGGATATAATCAAAGGGTTTGCTTGAGAACGAGAACTAATTTTCATAGAGATTATTTGTGACACATTTCCAGAGAGACCTGAAACACGCAATGGGTTTCAGGAAAAGCTTAACATTTAGTCCACGTTTTTTAATAAATTTTCAAAGCAAGCTGGACTGCTCGATAACTCCGCACGGTTTGAGCACGTATCATCATCTCCCAGACAAAACCATTCAAAATCAGGTTCTCACCAAGCCCTGGGGATTATCTGAGGGCTGAATTCTGTAGGGCATGGAAACTCAACACACAGAAAGGTTTGTATCCGCCGCAGGAAACTACTGCAAAGAACTCAGCTTAGCTGCTACTCCAGGGAGCAAACAAATCACCAGAAGATACAGACTGAAACCCTTCATCAAGAATCCTCACACGTTCTTCCATTTAAATTGCACTATGAACACAACTGCAAATAAATATTTGTGTTGAATATGTTTACTTTTGTACTGCAAACCCTACTGGGGGGAGTCAGGGTGAAAGGGCTGATTCGGAAGCCACAGATGAGACCAAAACCGAGGAAGAAAGTGCAAACAGGTTACTTGAAGAGAGGTTTTGAGCATTGCATTACTTATCCCTGCTTTGCAGGGGGGTTAGAGGCACCATCCAGGCAATCCAAAGTGGAGGCCATTATTTTGCATGATAATGCTACTGGTCAAACCATGTACAGTGTTCAAGTGCTCCAAAAGAAGAGGAATTGGGGTTTCACTTCTTACATGCCATTTTCATGCAAGGCTCTTGACAAATTAAGGTGCTTGGTGGGTGATTAAACAGGGGCCTGAGACAGCACACGAAGAAAAATGTGCCTAGGGGTGCATTTCAGCTGCAAGGTACATGTGGTCTTGAAGAGCTGACCAGTGTACGCAATCGGACCCGGCAGAGCTGAGGCAACCGAGCAAAAGCAGCATTTACAGGGCTCAGGCAGCGTTTTTCCAGCATATTTCAGCAGACTCATGCATGGAGACCAGCTTACCCAGGTAACACTCACTCAGTTCATGCACTAGCTTTTCCCATGCACTTACATCATCCTGCATTGACCACTCTTGGCACTAAGTCATAAGCTCCTTTGAGGTTGATCAAACGCCAACAGAAATATCAACATGAGGCAGAAGGCCAAGAGATGATGGGAGATGCTCCCTGTCTGCTGCAGGAGCTTCCCGGGATGCACGGCTACGCCCCACCGCATGCCACCAGGAGAGCCGGAATTTCCAAACAGCACCGGGTGGGAGGACACGTCTGTTCAACGTGAGCGCGGGCGCTCACCCACATACGCGCATGTGCGCGGCGTGGTTGCTACTGCCTAGGGGAACAGCCTTTTGGAAGGAAACGTGTCTTTTGGAGCTTTGAACATGGACAGACTGACTGCATCGCACCAAACACCTCGGCCCAAGAGGTCACCGCATTTCCGGATGGAGAATGCTCGCTTATATCAAAAACCTGCTCAAACGGGGCAACATTCAGGTTCGGATCCAAATGCAGGCACAGTTTGAACACGCTATAAATATTTCATGTCACTCCTGTTCTGCTAGTTTTAAGGGGAAATATTTTCTTTTTTTTTTTAATATATATACACACACACACACCATGTAAAAATTTGTTTACATTCAACTAAAAATATCAGAAACAAAACACAACTTATTAAATTCAAATGAAAATCCTCTTAACTTGTTGAGGGATCTCTAAAAGGCGAGAAGAAAGCAGGCAGGAAAGGTGTTACCCTCTAGGAGGTGGTTTTGCCTGCAGCGTCACCAAACAACATACCCATTTCCTGCACAAAAACACCTAGCAACAACAAGGGCAGAGCTGTCTGGGTCTTTTTTTGACTGCTTTTTTCCTACTGATGTAAACGAACACCAGGCTGAATCATCCTTTCACACAGCAAGCCCACGAGGGAGGGCTAACGCAGATTCGAGGCTTCTGGAGCAGGGGCCGTGACTGCGAGACCTTAAGAAGTCGATGATAAGCCAAGGGCACAGTGCTGGTTCCGTCTTATTTTCCAAGCAGATTAAACTGGCAGGCAGCCTGGAGCTGAAGGGACGACAACAAAACGCAGGCGCGCTGCACACTGCTTCGTTCCCTCCACGTTTCCCCGGAGGGGGCACAACACGCTCGCCACAGGAGGCGACGCCATCCCCGGCCTTCCCCGCGGCCAAGCAGGAACCGCCTCAGGGCACGTTTATACCTCAGCCGCTGGGGATGAGCTGATGGTACAGAGATAAGCTGCCAGGATTCTGGCCTGAAAAACATCCTTTTTCATCCTCTGTGAAATGTCCATGAAGGACATTAGTTGTGTGACCTGTGACTACTGCACAATCAAGTGTGTGTGTGGGGGGGATCCTCTGAAGAAGTCTCCCACATTCCTTCTCTAACTTGGTCTTCAGTGCTCAGCTCGCTCGGCCCTTTCATCTTGTCTCTTCTCTTGTCTCTCTCAGGAATATAGGGTTTTAAACATACCTGTAAACCCTAGCCGGCCTTTAAAGTATAACTACAAGTCTTAGAAATGAAATAGAAAGAGGTAACCAAGTATGTCTAATCATTTATACATATATTTCTGTTTTCTACCCCAAATACCCTCGTTTGAACACTTAGCCCGTTTCCGTGATTTAAGATGTAGTACTACCATAAAAGTTGAATATCTTTTTTTATTTCTGATACAAATCCCAACTTGTTCCTTCTAAACTTACTTACTTGCTCCTTCTCACTTACTTTAGCAACCTGAACGTAAGTAGGTGGAGAAGCAAACAGAGATTACAAGGAAGAAGTGTAAGAGTTAATACAAGCTCTCTATATATTTACAACCCAAGTCAATTCATAAACCTACACTCTCTTGTCGTCTACTATCTAACTCCAGAAAAAACTTCAGTTTTCCTTTTTCAGATATGCACTAGGCCAGATTTTGCCCACATATTAATCTGTTTTAATGACTGTATATTTACTATTTTATCATAAGAAGATTTTTACCTCTTATAATTACTGTTTTATCACACTGCAGCATTGCTAATTTGATGTTACAGTTTGGCTTCATGATTCCCATATTATGTACTAGCAACTAAATAAGTTTTAAATATTTTTATATAAAGACTAGGTAATGCAGATAACACATTATTTAGCTATTCTGGAAGGAAGTGAAAATAATATTTTACATCATTAGCCTTAGTTCTGGCTTGATTTAAATGCCACATTAGGATTGAAGGCAGTAAGTCTCAGAGCAACAGCAAGAAAGCTCTATCATTTTGCAGAATAAACAGTCTCCATTTCAGAGATGCCATTTCTCTCTTCACAGTACAATGGTGCTAATTACAACACACAACCAAGAGCATCTGGAATCTAAAAAAATCAACTTATGTCTGTGTAAAGACACCCATTAGCTACACTGGGCACTGAATCCTGCTCTTGCTGCAGGTCGGTCAGTGTAATTCTCCTCAATGTGTCAGGCATTAATGAAGTTAACACCGGCAAGAACCGCACACAGCAAACAGCTGATGACAAAATTGCCCAAAGCACCCAGCTACCACCAACGCTTGCCCATCAGGCACAATTTCCAAACCTTCTGGAAAGCTTTCAGACTCCAGACACTATTCTGCTGCCGTCATTAGAAGCTCCATGACTTCTCTTAATCCATAAAGGTTACTGTCTGCTCGTTTTTCTAGTTACCCAGAGGCAGCACCCTGCTGTGCTTCCTCACAAATGATGATTCAAATGGGGAATTTTTTAACCTAAGTTTGAGAAAAGTTTCACTTTATTTTTCCTAGTAAAAACAGCTTCAACAGCAAATGCTTTCATTGCTCTTCTCTGGGCTCGCTCATACCTGGAGCTCAAAACACCTTTTTTTGTCCCATGTTGGAAAGGTGAGCACTGCATGTCCAAAAAAAATCCTTAAGTTCATGCAATGGCCTTGTCAAAAACAGTGGTATTACTCTGATTTGTCAAGGGAGGCACATGCTTCAGTAGACGTGGTATTTCCAGAAGACACTTGGGCATGTGCTCTACACAACTTTTCCGTGGGATATTTGGGATACTCGGCACCTCCTCCCATCACATCAATACCGTACGCCCAACAGCTGCTTCATCAAAGGCTCCACCAGGTTGGCCCACTCAAGAAGCTGACACAAATCAGCACAAGTGATTCTAGTGTGAAAGATGTCCTGCAGAGCCAACTTTACACCTGCTTTCTTCCTCGACACAACTATCTAGTAAGGACTGAACTACAGAAATAGCTTTACCTCTAGA